>PVHX01025219.1:0-22704 GCA_004024805.1 Geosciurus inauris | reverse complement strand
GCCCCATGCAAAAGGAAGCGTCACCACCCGCTCAAGGTGGCGCCTCTGAACAACCTCCTACTAGGAAAACAGGCCAAGGGATTCTGGGACCAGCATCCAGGCAGGAGCTCCAGACACCACAGTCAACACACATCACACTGGCAACACGCAAGAGCAACTATGCTCATCCGAGAACCTTGTCCCATCCCTGAAAGGTGCCTGGTGTCTGAGGCACCGCAAGCACAAGACCTGAGTAAACACAAACAGCCAGGAAAGAGCTGGGAAGGGCCCAAGGGGGAGCCACGCCCACAGGTGCAGAGACACACCTGGCCAGGGGCCCTGCCAGGCAGGGGGTGCCCACGCCCAAGTCTCACACAGGCGAGCTCCTCTGTCAGGGAGGCCAGACTTGCCAGGGTAGACGTGGCTCAGGAGTGGAGCCTGTGCCAGGCTGGGCATCGACACAGTTCTGCGGGTGCCCCACACGTGCACATGCAGGCCACAGAGTGTGTCAGTGTGCACAACTGACTAGCATGCACGTGCTCGGGTGCCCGTGAGTCTCCCTGCACGACCGTGGCCATGTGGGAGCCGTGCGTGCAGAGGTGGGGAAGCCGACTAGTGACGCAGTCGCTGCAGGTGAAGATCCTCTTGGCAGCTGCTCACACCACCTGCCTGGCTGAGGAGGCCCCTATCCTGCTGCCCCACCCCTGAGCTGACGCCCCACCCCTGACAAGGACCACAGCACTGACCAGGGACTGCAGGATGGCATGGTTGGTGGCGTTCATGCAGGAGTCCAGCGGGAAGGAGCACTCTCCCTCACAGTAATAGGCCGAGTAGCCTTGGGGGGCGATGACCCAGTCCTGGGGAGAATAGGAGAAGGTGAGCCCATCCATGTACCCACTGCCCAGCCCCCAGCCCAGCACCCCTCACAGGACCACCCAGGGCTGCCCCTTACAGTCCCCAAGCCTTAGGACCCAACTTCCCCTCGGGCCTTCCTGGCAGTCTCCACCCCAGAGGCTTGAACCCACCTGGCGACCCTCAGTACTCAGGGCTGGGCCCGAGCTCTGTCCTTGGCACATCCCACCCTCGCTCGGCTTTGTCCTCCCCAGCCTGCCCTCCCCTACCCACATCCCTGGAGCTGCAGTCCAGGGAATGCTCCTCTCCCACCCCAGCCTCAAAACAAACAAACAAATAATTCTATCAAAGTGAAAACTTTCTCAGTTTAGAAAACTTGGCAAATCCAGAGGAAAGAATTCTGTGAGGAAGAAACCAAAGCCAGCCCTGATGCCCTCTCCTGCCTGAAGGGACCCTCGGGGTCTGCAGGTGGAGCTGCCAGTGAGGAGCAGAGTCAGAAATTACCAGCCAGCCGAGGTCCTGGAAGCTGACATAGAGCTCGTGCCGACGGCAGACCTGCCGGCCATGGGAGCCGTGGGTGTCATCTGCAGGGACAGACGGTGTAAGGGCTTTTCCAAGGTTCCTGCTCTGTGCAGGTCCCCTGAGGTGCTCCCAAGGTCAGGGACACACTGGTGGGCACATTTAGCAAATAGAGGAGCAACAGGAAACTAAACCACTGGGTCTCACAGAGCTCATCCCTGGATCCCTGCAGGTGCCATGACCTAGCTCAACAGCCTAGGGCTCCTGGTCACTAGAGTGACCCCATGTCCAGCTGGACCTCCCTAGTCTTTCAGCGTGGGACCTCCTGGGAGGAACTTCCCGATAGCACCCTCGCCACCGCGCTTCTCCTGCTTTCCTCTGCAGGCACCTCTCGACTCCAGCCCACCCTCCCCACCACACCCATTCCACAGTCAGGCCCAGGGCTCAGTCCCCAGGAAGGAGGTCTCGCACCCCGGCCCTGTCTGGGCCTCACCAAAGATCCCTGGGAGTTTGTTCGGGTGCGGCAGCTCGTTGGTTTTCTTCGGCTGCCTCCTCTTCAGTGGCCTGACTGCCCGAGGGGCGCGGATGGGACTCGGGCTGGCCCTGAAGAAGGTGACCATGAAAGGCTGTCTGGAGCGTGGTGCCCGTTGCCCCAGCAGACCGGCCAGGCCAGGATCCACGCTGTGCCCTGAGAGACAGGAGAGAGGGTCACTCATGGGCAGTGGCCACACCCTGGACCCAGCAGGAGCTCTGCTCCTCAGCAGGAGCTGCAGGCTGAGGACCCAAGGGGACCAACGAAACCTCAGTTTCCTCACCTGAAACTGAGAGTCCTAAGTCCACCCCAGGTCTCTGAAAGGCATGTCTGAGAAGGCGAGGTTGGGGGCGCCTCAGAGACCCCAGCCTCAAACTGACAGTGACATGCACATGTGAGACACTTCACAGGTTTGAAAGTTTTTCCCACTCATTGTCTCGCTCCATCGTTACAGTAGCTTTGTGTTTCAAACTTTACAGAAGAGACATCAGGGTCACTCAGTAATAACCAGAGTCCACTGTTGGTGACCCTCAGAACCAGAGCACGCTTCTTGGTGGCAGGACCAGAGGCTGTATGCTGTCTTCCACCCACACGCTCTGGGATGTGAAGTGTGATTTATGACAACACCTGGTCATGGCAGCCTCCACCTGGATACAGCAGGGCTCACTCTGCCCAGCGCAGCACAAGAGCAGGGCAGTCACTGCTCCCCGGTGTCCATGTTTCAGGCACTGGGCTCAGGAGGGCAGAGACCAAGTCCTACAGAACAAACTCCCAGAGCCAGGGCTCAGCCCATGTCAGCCTCATTCCAGAGCCCGAGTTCACACTCACCGGGCCAGGCTGGTGGTTAAAAGAAAGTCAAGAGGCTGCCGGGCGACAAGACCTGTGCCTTGGCCCTAAGCCCTAGGCCCAGTGGAGCCTCAAAGATGGGATTTCACCCTCCCATCCCCTCGTTGCTAACAGCTGAGGACGCCAGGAAAAGCCAGTTCACCCTAGAGGTGCCAGCAGACCTGCCCCGTGCTGTACGCCCTGCACGTGGCTTCTCCTGTGAGCAGGGGTCATAACCACAGCAGAGAAACTCTTGAGCGAAACCCGCCCCCCAACTCCCACACGCTCATTGCCATTTTTCCTGGCTGTTTTCATGTGCTGATTTACGTTCTACACAGTTGTCAACACGGCAAAGAAGTCTAATTTTTTCAGCCTTCTAAGATAAACCTTTTCCCAGTTGTTGACATATGTCTCCACTTTAAACCTTTCAAATGATAAAACCCCTTTGAGCAGATACGCCCTGATCTCCTTAGGTATTAGTGAGTGAATCTTGAGGTTCTTGCCTGGCTTTTAGCATAAAGAGCACGATATGGACCTCTTCGCTCTGCACCGTGTGAAGCTTCTCACACTGAGCCACAGACACATGATAGCTGCTCATTTTTTGTCTTACTAAATACGGTGTTCATCGCTCAGTTGATATGAGTCCATTTCATCTCCGTGTCTAAGCACCGACACACACCCATCCATCCCTGCACACCCATCACATGCATAGAAACACACACACGATACACACATTGTACATACAGGTTTATTTATTCCACTTGGAGCCACTGGGTTCTCCATTCCACACCACAGTCAAGGACACTGTCTACCCCACCCACGATCTACTCAGAAGTCAGTCCTTCAGCAGCTGGGCCTCAGACCAGGTGTCCACTGGCTATTGATGGAACCCAGAGACCAACCTTTGACCTTTGATATCACCTGTCGCAAACAAATGAATTGGGCCTGCAAGGCCCCTCAGGAATGTGGCTGAGAGCTGCAGAGACAGTGGCTATGATCTGCAGGTGCTGGCCTAGCATTTGACCCAGAGAGACGCTATGAAGAGCACGTGGGTCATAGTGGGGGAAGCAGCTATGGGGAGGCAGAGCCACAAGTGCAGAGGAAAAGGCAGGGAAGAGGAAAAGGTGACCTCACCTTGAGGTCACCGTGGGGACAAATGGAGTGACAATGAACAGGAGGGTGGTGACAGTCACAACGTGGGCACTGGAGTAGACCCCACAAACTGGCTGACAGTGGCCTCGGACCCAGGGCAGCCTGTAGCCTGTGTGTACCACTGCGCCCTCCTTGGGAGCCCTGGGCCCTGGTTACCACATGACCAGGAGGGCCGTCCATGCTCCAGGCTGTGTTCAGGGTCTCCTGTTCTGTAGGCACAGATCAGAGGGCACATGAAACCAGTTACACAGCAGATCCGCACAGGCTCCTTGAGGGTGGCCTGGGCAGGTACTGGGGACGCCTGGGGGATTCCACAGCCAGATGAGCTGGATTGAGGGCCCTTGGATGCAGCCAACCCAAGATTTTCCCTTTACAGCAGCAGAAACTAAGTCCCAAAGGGGCAGTAGCTATTCAAGGTTCAAAACAGGCAGCTGTTCCCTCCTCAGCAGAGGACTGGCTAGAGTAGGGAGAGCAGGGCAAGGGGACTGACACTGGTCATCTCTCAGAGCTCTGCATCTGGCAGGCTTGGAGAGGTCACCTCTTCCCTAGGCCAAAGCCTCCCTTACCCACCAGCTCTGCTTCTCACCTGCCCCATCCTTGGGCTCCTGCTGGCTACAGGGAAGATACAGGTGGGCCTGGCGGTGGCCCTAGGCTGTGCAGCTCTGGGCAGACCCCAAGGCAGAGGTGGGGGCTTCAGGAGCCTCTGGGGCCTAGGGCTGTGCTGCTGACCTGATCATGTGAGGGTGCTGGTGGCTATGCCATGGCTTATACTTGCTGAGGTACATGTAGGCCTGTGTTGAGATGTGGGGTGCACTGTGGCCTTCTCCCATGGACCTGTATGGAACGCCATGAGTCCCCAGCCTCACCTCGTGTCTAAGCCTGCGCATTAGGACCAGATGTGCTGACAGCTCACTTGGCCTATCCTGTCCCCCAGCAATGCTTAAGCCCTCAGCCATACCACCTATGTACCAGGCCAAATTATGACCCTTATCTCCCTAAGGCTTCTTTATGTTCTGGTGCCAGCCTGCCCTTCCTGCAGCCCCTGCCCCACCTCAGCCTGAGTGAAAGTGACCCTAGAGCCACAGTGAAGGAGAATTCAGGGGCCTGGTTGAAACCCCAAGGGAATCCCAGCTATGGCCCAGGCCTGCTTCCATCCCTTAGGGCAGCTCTCCCATAGGCCTGCCTTCCCCACACTGCAGCTGGAGGCTTCTCCTGACACCCAGGGCAGATCAGGGTCCCCAGAAGCACCAGGAGGCACTCATTGATATCCCATCCACTCCCACCTGGCTGTGGTCCCTGCCACTTCCCTCATGACCCAAGCTTTTCCCACCTCAATCGCATTGCAGGATCTGTCACTTCCTTGGGTGAGGCTCAAATGGTGTTGCCAGCTGCAGCTGGAACTGCTGCTCCACACAGGGTCTCTGGGGCCGTGAGGCCTCTGGAGCTTCACTTGCTAAGTGCACACTGCCTTCCAAGCTTGGCCTTCACAGATCTCTCTCTCTCTCTCTCTCTCTCACACACACACACACACACACACACATCTATACACTTTTTTTTCACTTCAGTTTGTGAAACTGTACATTCAGGATGACATATCCAGAGCCCCTGTTGGGTTATGAGGGACTGTTTTGCCCAAGGTCAGTTTGGGCCTCCAGAACAGAAGGGAGGTCCTTTGTGTATGGTGTGGATCACACGGGACACCGCCATTTAACTGGTGAGAACCTGCCCAAGCCATGGGTACGGTTTCTAGAACTCCTCCTATGATAAACCACAGCCTTTGGTGACACACAGAGGGACTGCTTATTTATACAGGCTCCTTCCAGGTGGAATCCCAGCACCAACTGCCTTCACCTCGGTCTCTCCCGCTCACAGGTCCCATACCCTGGAGACAGCCCTGCCTTCCTTCTACAGAGACGTCCACTTCCCCACCAGGAGGAGTGCATGGGTGAGGGAGACGCAAGAAACCAAACTAGGAACAGAATGCAGGACCTTGGAGGAAAAGCCGGAGGGATTAAAGGAAAAGCTCTCGCGGGGACAGCATCACTTCTGCTCACAGTCGCACTTAGGTTTGTGTATTTTTTCAAGGCCATAAAATGACAGCTTACAACTGAATGTGGTGCACACACCTGTTATCCACACTACTGGGATGCTGAGGGAGGACTGCATGTCAGGCCAGCCGGGGAACTTAGAAAGGTCTCGTCTCAAAAAATGAAAAAGGAGGCACTGAATGATCCTGTGTGAGAGTACTGTGTGGCAGAGAGCTCTGCAGTGCTCACAGGACACAAGGGTGAGCTTAGCTGTTTCCTTTTGTTTTTAATTAAAATCACACGGCTCTTGTGAGAACAGTCTCTCTGGCAGCAGAAGGCCTGAGGAGCCTCTGCACGCTAGTCAAGCTCTGTGCAGGCACTCAGGTGGCTACCGATTCCCTCCCCAGTAAAACCCTGAAGGTGAGCCCCCACCCACACACACTGGGTCAGGGCTGCTCCCGCTCCACGTTGCCACCTGCTGCATGGGCTTGAGGTTCCAGACACAGCAAAGGCGCAGCCTGTGCTGATCTTGACCTCGTCCACTGTGGAGGCTTCCATTTCCATGCACGTCAAACACGGCCTTCGCGGTGATGATGCAGTCCACGCAGCGCTTCCTGGTTAGCCGCAATGTGCAAGTTTCCACGATGTGGTGGGTCTTTGCCTTGATGCAGTGCTCCATGGTGACCACCACTTTGGTCTTGTCACTGGACGCCAAATGTCCTGCCCATTCCTTTCACTTTCTTCTCTGGTATCATCTGGCCAACTGCCAGGTCGCCATATTTAGAAACCTGCATGGCACCTAGTATGGTCAGTTCGATGTGTCCCGCACTAATCATGGCAAAGGAGTCATCGCCGCCAAACAAACAGTAAGCCCCCACCCCCCAACACGCTGACTGCTTGCCTGCGTTGATGATATCTGGATCCACTTCATCTTTCCATGGAAATGGGCCGAAGTCCAGGATTCCGTTTTCACTGTGCAGATGAACTGTCATGTCAAGGCTGATGAAATTGCTGGCCAGGAGAAGGATTCCGATGCCCAGATTGGCATACATGCTGTCCTCAAATTCAAGAGCCCCTCGCTTGATGATGCGCGTCCTTATGTCGTCTCCCAGCTGGGATCTCCCACCTTCCTAGTTCCGCAGGACTAAACGCTCCATTCTTTCTAGTATTTCAGCCCCTTTATCACACGATCTACATAAATGTTGGGAAGTGGATGTCTTCTGGGAGAAAAGTTCCCATGCCACCATTTCTTCCACCTCCACCACCGTGACATCGGCAGCCTTGCACACGGGAACGCTGAAGGTCCTGGCGCTTCCCTTGAAGAGCACGTTGCCCGCGAGGTCGGCCTTCCACCCCTTCACCAAGGTGAAGTCCGCTCCAATGGCTCCAGGAGGTAGTGCTGGCCCTGGAGCGCTCTCACCTCCCGCGGCTGGCTCAGGACCGCCAGGCTGCGGTCGGGGCAGTACTTTATGGGTGCGCCGCTCACCGCACCAGCGGGCCACAGCCGGTGGGCGTGCAGAAGGCGGGGATTCCGGCGCCGCCCGCGCGGACGCGCTCCGCCGAGGTGCCCTCCAGGTACTGCTGCTCGCACAGCGTGTTTTCGCCCAGATAGGAGCAGACCACGCGTCGGACCTGCACGGTGGCCAGTAAGAGACCCAGGCCGAAGTCGTCCACCAACACGTTGCTGCTCACCACCCTCATGTCCTTCACGAGGGTCCTCAGCAGCGCGGCCATAAGGTTCTCGGGGATCCCGCAGAGCCCGAAGCCCCCGAGCCTGATGGTAGCACCGTTGCGGATGTCCGTCACCGTCTCCACCCAGTCGGTGTAGAACTGGGCGCGGGATCCAGGGCTGGTGGTGAAGCGGTGGGCACAGCCCTGGGACAGCGTTGGCCCCTAGCGACTGGTGGGGACTAGGCGCCGGAGCGCCGACGCCAGAAGTTGCTGCGCCGCTGTGGTCGGTGGGGATCCGAGGCCAGCACAGACTGGCAGCACCCGGAAAGCGCGCCTCGAGCTGCAGTCGCCTGTCAGAGCAGGGACAGCAGCGCGCCCCCAACGCCGCCTGGGGCACGCTCCGCGTGGGGGCGCCACCACTATCCCTGCTGCCCCGCCACTTCCCACTACTGTCCTCGAAGCACAGGAACCACCAGTGTGGAGGGCGTCTTGCACCGAAACCCCACGCCCTGCGGAGCTTTCCGAGACTCAGGCGCTAGCTCACTTCAGGGTGACCTGACTGGTGTTTGGGATGGTGTTTGAAGGTGACAGCCGCTCCTCACTGAGCACTCAATGGTGCCAGGTATGTGCAGTGGTTTATTTCTGCTGACAACCTACAGTGAGTGCAGGCCCCACCTGTGCTGAGTTAAGCTCCCATCCTTGAGGAGGGAATGTCTCAGAGGGACCTTTTTAGAAAACCCTCGTCAGATCCTGTCATTCCCCATTGCTGCAAAACTACCCTAGAAACCCCAAACACCTTGCCCAGGTGTTTACCCTGACTCACAGTGACCCCTGCCCACCCTCTCAGTCTCCTTCCAAGGTCTCCCTCCTGCCCTCTGTTCCTCCATGTGGCCCTCTCACTGGACCTCAGACAGGCCAGTCCTGTGCTCAACTTGGCCTTTCCATCCACTGCCTGGCATAAAGGAATGCTCCCCCAAATTCCTGTGCGTGAATGAGAGAGGGAACCTCATTCTGTGGATAAGGAAACAGGCTTGGAAAGGTAAGTAACCTGCTGATGTCACTGACTTAGGAACTCACAGAGCTGGGATTCCAACCCTGGCCCCTCACTCAGCCTGAAGGTGAAGCCTCTTCCCACTACTGTCCTCAAAGCACAGCAACTGCCAGTGTGCAGGGCCTCTTGCAGGGGGAATTACTCGTTCCTGAAAGGACACATGGACTCTCAGCACCTCAGACGTTCCTCAGAAGGAGGGGAAGGAAAGCAGCCCTGGCTGAGGGCATCCTTGTGTCCAGGACCTCACTCTCTCTACCCACTGAGTCCTCACAGTGGGTACAGCAGAGAAGGGCTGAGCGCCCAGGGCCCAGAGAGGCCACTTTGGACAGTGCAGGAAGCCTCAGCTGGCACAGCCTCCTGGGAGCCCCAGGGGAGCTCACCCAGCCCAGCCCCTGAGCCTCACCATCCTCAGTTTCCACATAGAGACGGAGTCCCAGGTCCTTGTTACGGTTCAGCAACCAGCGGTCACTGGCTGCAGTGACATCCAGCACCAGCCAGCCCTCGTCCCCAGCTTGGAGCGTCTGAAGATCCAAAAAGAACAAGTCAGACTCCCTGTGGACACGAAAGAACAATTAACCGATGGCTGAGAGCTGGGCCAGCTGCCTCTGTGTGTCTCATGCCACCTGGGGACCACTACAGAACATCTATGTTGCCTTGGCTCTGAGTTCTTTCTGTGCCTTATTTCACTGATAATCAACTCAAAACATGGTACTGTGCAGGTGGGGAAACTGAGACTCAGTGACTCAGCGACCCATCCAGGTGCCACAGCCAGGATGGCAGGGCAGGGACTTTCTGGCCCAGCATCTTTCCCATCTCTGAGGCTCTTCTCCCAGGATCCCTTTCCCCTAGGTGGGGCAGGACACACTGCCAGAGCCTTGACCATGAGCCCATGAGATGAGAGGATGCCTGGGCCAAGGGGAGGCACCTGTTGGAGTGCTCCTGGACCACTTCGAACATGCTGATGTGGAGGGTTGTGTTGAGCGGGTGGGTGCTGGGCAGCTTATAAATCCGGAACTCTGCAGCTGTGACAGCCTCCCCTGCTGGGATCTGGGTCAGATCAAAGCGGAACTCCTTCCAGTGGGGCTCCTGGTGGCCCAGGGGATGATCACGTTCCACTGGAAAACAAAGTGGGAACCAGGTGGTCACTAATAGCTGGGATGGCTTGGACTCTGAAGTAGGGTGAGGCCAGTTTCCTTCTCTACAAACAGGCTTGTTCCAGGCTTTTTTGGGGGAGGTGTAGACAGGGCTTCATGAGGTCATGTAGAAAGGACCTCCACAAGTGCTCTACAAGCCACAAGCCAAAAACCCCACTTGCACTTGTCCCCCACAAGGCCCTTTCCTGACCCTGGAACCCACAGATAAGAGAGCAGAAGTCTCTCTTCTGGGAGTCCTAGGTTAAAGGGGAGATGGACATGGAACCTAAGGCAGAAAAAGGTCACAGAGGAAGGGGAGAGCTCAGATATGATAGCTGAGACAGCCCGTGAGGCCTGAGTGCAAATTTGCCTCAGTGTCCAGGGAGGGGGCACTGTAGAGGACAGGCCAGCAAAGCAAGTCCCAGGGTAAAATGACCTGAGGGCATGGAGGGACAACCACTGCCAGAAACTACCAAGGATGAGGACAAGGGACCCAAGTTCCTTTTGGCGGACTAAGAAGGAAAAAGGACAGAGAAAGGAATAAGGAACACCAAGGTAGGAATGACAGCCTCCTGGAGAGTCCTATTCAAATTCTAGGAAGTCAGAGGGTTCCACAGGAAAGTAGGATCCAAGCAGCCTCTATGAAGAGGTGACATCTGAGCTAGCCTTGATGAATGGGAAGGTATCTCAGTGGGTGGTGAAGTGGCAGGGTGTGCTCTGCCACTTCAGAGAGGAGTGATGTGTACTGGTGAGGGGAGCTGAGGACCACCCACAGATTCACTCTGTGGATGCAGCAGTGGGTCTAGCTGGGTCCGCTTGTTGGGGGTTGGAGCCTTGGGCTACTCACATCAGTAGGTAGCAGCGTGGTCTGAGAGGCAGCCTGGAGGACCCTGGGCAGCCAACGGTGAAGGGTGAAAGACAGGGAGTGGGTGAGAGCCGAAGTGGGGCCGGTGGTGGGACTGGCCCAGCTGTCTGGGCAAAGGCCACGGTTGTGGAATAAATTCACATTGGCTCAGGGGCACAGAACTGCCCAGGAGGGTATATTTAGGGCAGTCTCACTTTAGCTCCCTGTCACTTTCAAACACCAAAAATCTGTGTTTCCGGAAAGCAGGGTGAGAGTTGCCCAGTGCCTTCCCTAAAACCCAACACTGAGATTTTAATTATATGTATGGGAGTCTTTTTAAAAACTTTCTCTGGCTACTGGCCACAGATCAGGTTTTAAAAAGCACCAGGCTATGCTGCCAGGCGGATGTGGGGAGTACTTCCTGTCCTTGTGGTCCCCACATATCGCCCCTGGTCCAGAGATAGGCCCACAGCTGTGCTGGGTGGGGCCAGGTGACAGGCATGTTTGGGTAGGAGAGCAGGTGGGAGGCTTCATCCTCAACTCAGGGAGAAGAAATAGATCATGCTGTGTCCCATAGCACATCCGGGTGTCTTTTGAAGTTTTACTTCATCAGAAGAGGACTTTGAAATTTCTTTTTCTAAGTAGATGTATCCATTTACTCATCTATTCACATATAACATTGCTCTGGGCACTGGGAATACTTCAGTGAACAAGACAGTCAAAATCTCTACCTCATGTAGTTTGCAGTCTAATGGGAAAGACGGAATAAAATCAAAGACAAGTAAAATAAGGGATACCATTTCTTTGGTATGTGGTATAAAGGAAACAGAGGGTCAGTTGGGCATGGTGGCTCACACCTATAATCCCAGCGACTCGGGACACTGAGGAGGATCACAAGTTCAAAGCCAGCTTCAGCAATTTAGCAAGGCCCGAAGGAACTTAGTGAGATTCTGTCTCAAAAGAAAAAGGGGTTGGGGATGTGGCTTAGTGGTTAAGCACCCCTGGGTCCAATCCCTGGTATCCCAAAAAAAACCCAGGGGACTGGATGCTTTTCATAGGGTTTCAGTATGGACTTTGAGAAAGAGGAAGTAAGATCAGCCGTGAGCATTCTCATATGATACTGAAAGCAATGCTCTGAAGAGGAACGTTGTAATACCTAGCAAAAGTCATATGAATTTACCCTTTGATGAAAGAATCCTAAAGATAGATTAGCAAAACTATGAAAAGCCATATGCAGAAACCAATTCACTGGGTACAGGAAATGTCAAAGCTATGTCTGGTTCCACAGGCACCTCTCAATGTTTATTTTCCACAGAATTATAAAAGTGGCCTAAAATTTTCAAACAGTGAACCAGCTTCTGTCTGGAGAAGGAGCAAATGGATTAAGTTTCTGTACCACTTTAATGTGGCTACCAGAATAATAAACCATCATGAATCACCAACATGTGTCAACGGAACCCTCAGCCTCCTACTCCAGCCTCAGATTAAACCCACCTCCGCATCCCACGCTTCTGGGAAAGGCCCACTGAGGGCAGCAGGCAGCCTCCCTGGCCACAGCACTGTCCACATTCTGCCTGTCCACTCCAGGGCCCTGTGCCCACCACTCACAGGATGGACCTCCAGTTGCCAAACCCTGTGTCCATCAACCTGACCCCAACAAAGCATTGGCTATTTTTGTTTCCTGGATAAAATTAGATTCATCCAGGTGAACTGTCTTATTTCTCACCAAAAGTCAGATTCAAAAGATACCCTCCTCCTCCAGCTCAGTGAGGTTGTCAGGAGGACAATTCTCTGGCCTCCCCTCCAATTCTTCCAGCCTTGGAGGCCCACGGGAGGAGCCTAGGGTCAACTGCATACCCCAGGCCCTCCCTGAGCTGGCCCCACCACCTGTCTGCCTGCCTGTCTGTCACGGCCTCTTGTGCCCCCTACATGCAGGCACCTTCCCCCCAAAGACCCCCAGGAGGCCTCCCTCTCCTGAGTTGCTTACTTGCACTATGTCTAAAGGCTATTTTGCCCTCAGTCCCACTGAGGAGCCTCCTCTGACCCCTCATAGACCCCGTTATTGATCTGCCCTCTTTCCCCTGGCTTGACTACAGACAGGATGGTGAGTTCTTTAAGGGAAAAGGCTGAACTTGGGGGATGGACATGCGAGGCTCCCAGCAGCCTGCTCACCAAGCCCCCTGAGTTCCAGGGAACAAGAGGGGGTGCCTGCCTGTTCTTCCCTAGGACTGCTTGTCCCCAAGACAGTGGCTCAGTGTCCAGCACTCACAGCCCCTTGGGCTGGGGCACAGATACCGGTCTGGGGGTGGCCAGGTTGCAGCATGTCCTGGTCAGAGGGCTCCAGAGGCGGACAGGCTAGGCCTGTCTGGCTAGTCCTGCTGGTAGCAAAGGCTGCAGGAGCCCCACTTCAGAGCTAAGAAAAGACCCTGGTTTCCACAGCCCCTGCAGGCCCATACAGGAGCCATGGAATTGATAACCTACTGATTTTGTTTCCTGAAGGGGTTTCTTCCACCAGAAACCTCAGCTCTGGGGAGAGGAGGCCCAGGTTCTTTCTGAGGTTATTTTCAGCCAGGTCTCATTACTGACTTTCTTCAAGAGCTGTTTCCATAAATGACTCTGTACACATAATTACTGATCCAGTCCTCAGATGGCTTCAGACCCCAAATTAAAAGGGAACACCCGCACAGGCCACCACATCAAGCCTGCCAAGGTCAAAAATAGTTCCCAAGAGATGGGAGCAAGAAGGACGCATGGATCCTCCAGTTGAAACCCAGGAAAGAACTGAACTGTAGGAATTTTCCAGAAAGACACAATCACAGTGACACATCCCCTCTTGCCTGTGTACAAGAGGCTTCCATGAGGAGGTGGGCTGGGTGTTCCTCCCCACCCTGTGACTCACCCCTGGAGGAACCCTTACCTGGGTAAAGGACAGGCACATTCTTTGGTCAGAGCCGGGAAGGCCTGCGGGCCAACCCTGGAGAGATGGGAAAACTGAGGCCCAGAAGAGGCAGAGATTTCGTGGAGGTCACATGAGAGGTTAGGGTCCCATAACGAGGACCTTCAGACTTGCAGCCAGTGTGAAGTGAGTGGAGTTGACAGGTGGCAATTTGGGATGGGGGAGGTTTTACCTGTCAACTAGGTCCTTCTGTCAACAGATGTCCCTAGAATGCCTGCTGAAGCCACCTTCCTGCAGGCAGATCCCAGTGGAACTCAGGGTCCCAGGTGAGGGCTCAGGGAGATGCTACACCCATTATTGGCACCACAAAGACAGGGAGAGCTGGCCCCACTTCTGTCCCAACCTGGCCCAGACTCCTTCCTTGGCTCTGGGTGTTTCCCCACTTCCTGCTGCACCCCTGTTTCCTTCAACTTTGCCAGTCTGCCCAAGCACCTGCCATGCAGGAGCTGGGGTACATGGTGGGGTGGGGGTGCCATGGAGAGTTAGACTTGGCCACTGTTTTCAGGTTGTTCCAAGTTTCCCAAGGATGAGAAGAATGGGCTAGACGTGCAGATGGGCAGAGAGAGACTAGGACCCTAAGTGATATGTACATAATGAAAGATGAGCTCTCCATTCACCAAAGACACCTTGGGGAGAAGGGGTCAGAGAATACTTTTCTAGAAACATATTTAAGAGTGGCAGAAGAATTTTGACAGGCAGAATTAGAGAAGAATCATCTAGACAAAGGCATAGAAATAATGTGTGGATTTCCCTTTTTTCAGCACTGAATTATCTGTCAGGTACCATGCTGGACATGTTAGAGATGCTATTTCTGTTAATGCTTACCCGAGTATTTTATCTGTGGCTGTGCAAAAAAATTACTCCAAATGTAGCAGTTCAAAACAACAATTTCACATCATTTCTTTTTTAAAAATATTTTTTAGATGTTGATGGACCTTTTTTTTATTCATTTATTTATATGTGGTGCTGAGAATCAAACCCAGTGCCTCACACATGCTAGGCAAGTGCTCTACCACTGAGCCACAACCCCAACCTCCACATCATTTCTTAGGATCAGGAATCTAGGCATTTACCTAGGTAGGTCTATGTTAAGGTCTCTCATGAGGTCACAAGCAAGCTGTCAGCTGGGGTAGCATTCCTGAAGACTTGACTGCACTGACAAATCCACTCTGAATTCACTCATGTGGCTCCTGGTAGTAAGTTTAAGTTTCTTATCATGTGGGTATTTCCACAGGGCTGCTCACCAGATGACCTCCCCTAGAACCTTCCAACTGAGAGAGTTGGAAGCCACAGTCTTTTTATAACCTAATCTTGGCAGTAACATATCATAACTGTTGGTCACACGGAGAAATGGTAGCACAGTGTTGGAAGAGACTAAATAACAATGTGCATACCAGGAGGCAGGACTCATTAAAAGCCAGGATGGAGGCTGGCTACCCCAACAATGCCGTGAGAGGAACTGTTTACCCCATTTTATAGGTAAGAACACTGAAGATCAGGAAAGTTAACTATTTTGTACAAAGCCACAACTAGAAGCATCCAAGATGGAACTTGAACTTAGGTGTGTCTGGACTCCAAATTCTACATATTTTTCTTTTCATTAGGGACTTGCCACATTGGTCAAAGGAACACCAAATGGTTCTGTTAGACTAAAATACTGAATTTGGAATGCCAGAATGGGGGAACTTGAATTCTATTCAAGAAAGGCATGCACTTTCAAGAAGGATCCTGAGTAGGAAAAGCCATGATTGGATTTTTCACTGGAGGGACGGGAGTTCCAAGAGCATGCCAAGACCATCTTCACCTCTATGCCTCCCCTCTTCCTGAACACCTCCTCTCACTTCACTTTTGACTAAATTCTGCCTTTCTTTCAAGATCCACCACAAATACTACCTGCTCCCAAGCTTTCCCTGTCCCCCAACCAGGAGTCCATGCTTCCTCCTCCTCCTTTGGCCTCTTTTGCATTGTTGAACCTTCAGGTCCACATTTGTCCAGGGGGCAAATGGCCATTCCTTCCATTCTGTGATAATTTATATTGAGTTGTCTCTGGGCCTATCTTTCCCAGGAAAATGAGCAGAGTTTGGGCCTGGGCTGTGCTTTGTATTAGCTCCCAAGATGACCAGGAGGAGAATATGCTCCTAGCAGTGCTTGCTAAGGAATGACCAGACTGCTCTTAAAACCCTGGACAATTCAAACTTTGCCATATGCACATCTTGCAGTCTGCAGTTTCTCTAGCACCCTTATTACATACAGAGGCCTGGTCTGCTCAGGGGACACAGCCAGAAGTTAAAGAAAATGACTGCATTTTACACTGGGTCTCATCACTAACCTGAGGGCCTTGGACTAGACACATACCACCAAAGTTGACATTTGTTGAGCATTTACGAGGCACTCTTTTCAGTACTTTATAAATGGACTCATTTAATACTCTTAAGCATTCTGTAGGGTTGATCTCCTATTTCATATATAGGGAACCTGAGGCACAAAGCATGAAATAACCAAAAACAAATATTTTTTTGGTACCAAGAATTTGAACCCAGGGTCACTTAACCACTGAACTACATCCCCAGCCTATTTTTTTATTTTTTATTTTGAGTTAGGGCCTAAGTTACTAAGACTGGCCTCAAACTTGTGATCCTCCTGCCTCAGCCTCCCAAATTGCTGGGATTACAAGCATATACCACCACGCCTGGCTAGACAAAAATCTTTTTGGCAGGATGTTAGGTTGGGTTTCTTGGGATACAGATTGAGTTGGGAAGTTACTGGGGAGTGCTCTCTGCAGGGAACAGAGAAGCAAGTTTGGACAGAGTCAAATAGTGACGCAATCACAACAAAGGCCTCAGCCAGTTTCGACTGCACAGGGAGTTCTGGGGCCAGAGACCCTTCCAAGTTGTCCCTCCTTGATGCAAAGCACCAGATATATGTACTCCCATAGACCAGTCATTGGATGTGGGATGCCCCCAGGGCAAGTGCCTAATTTAGGGCCAATCAATGTCTGTAGTACTCAGCTGTGACCTGTCAGCAGCCCATACTACAGGCAGCTGGTGCAATGAATGAAACAATGCTGAAGAGCAAATCAGGGCAGCTCACCACAGCGTCCACTACAAATAGCAAGTGGTGCAATGGGGATCTGATCCAGGCCACCTGATCCTGGAGCGACGCTCTTTACCACTCTACTATAGTCTCCTAAGGAACCGATCAGAGATGGGAGGCTAAAGAAACAGCAGGCTCCTCCCTCTTACTACTGGCTGCCAGGTATTGAGCAGTGCCAGGTACCTGCTAAGTTTTCATGTATCTTAGCCTAGTCACTGCACGACAATAGAGGCATTATTATCCTGACTTTAAAGGTGAAGAAACTGAGATGAGATGCAGAGACCTTAACCTGTTTAGCACCTTGCAGCTCTCAAGTACAAGACCCAGAATGAAAACCTGGTGTGTGTCACTCCAGAGTAATTTGCTACTCTGTTGTTCTGCTCCTGAAGACCTGGGTACCCAGGCCAGAGGCCAGTCAGGGCACTTTGAGACTCAGCTTCCTCCTGTCAACAGGAGGGAATAGCAGTCATTTATTTTCAGAGACAAGAAACACTGAGGAGATGGCATGATAGCTCACTAAAATCCACAAGGCTATACCATCCTGAAGGCCAAACAGGGACGCACCTTCAACTTATGGAAAGAAATACTTTTGGGCACATGGTTACTCTAATAGTCACCTTTTATAAGGATAAGAGATTTATTACCAAGTGAAAGACAAAGTAGCAAAACAGTTGGTATTTGTGTCCCACATAATAAAAAGTACGAATAAAGATATTAGTATTTATGTTGATATCAGGGATGTCTGGGAGAAGGAGGGGTTACAACAAAGGATTAAAACACTGGTTTTCTGAAATACAAGGAAGATTACCAAGGGCTTCCACATAATATGCTTGTGAATATGTGATCTAAACTTTCTATGAGGAAATTCTATAGTTAATTTATATGATCTGAATTATCTATAAGAAATATGCATTAATAAATCCAAAAACAGCCAGGCACAGTGGCATACAGCAGTAATCCCAGCAACTTTGGAGGCTGAGGCAGGAGGATCACAAGTTCAAGGTCAGCCTCAGTAACTTAGGCAAGGCTCAGCAACTTAAGGAGACCATGTCTTAAAACTTAAAAATTTAAAAATAAATAAATAAGGACTGGGGAACTTAACTTAGTGATAAAGTGACCCTTCTGTTTAATCCCTAGTACCAAAACAAAAAAACAAAACAAAAAGAAAAAGAAAAAAAAACAACCCAAAACAAAGAGATTTTTAAACAGTCTCAATTCACATCACATGTTCACATTCAACACAATCCATTTGAGCAGCACTCTGCATCTAATGATGGGCCAGGCCCAGGGCTGCATAGACAGCTGCTCTGCAGGGGCTGAGCACAGGATGTGGAGGCAGAGAGATGACCTACTATGTAGCCTTGGGAAAATCACCTAATCTCTTTTTTAAACCAAGATGTGACAGCAATTGTAAGATGCAAATGATGGAACAGATGTGGGGGTTCTGGACATATGCATCCCTGGGTAGCATCTCACATAAGTCCTGACAGCCCCATGACATCAGTAGCTCCATTTTACAGAAGAAGAAATGGAGGCTCAGACAGGTGGACAGGAAAGCCTAGATCACATTGAGAGTAGGTTCCGGAGTCAGGATGAAAATTCTGTCTGTGGGACTCCCCGGTCAGAATCCCTCCATCCAGTCCTGTCTGCCCTGTCACTGCTCAGCCCCTCTTGTTTCCAGATGAGGAGTGGAAAGGATCAGTCTGGCACACCTGACAATTATCTACACGGTGCATGCAATTATTGTCTCTCCTACTAGAAGGTCAGCATCATAAGGGCATTGTTTATATTCTGTTCACTGTTATAGCCCTGGCAACTAGAACTGGGCCTGACACTTCACAGGTACTAATAACTCTTTGTTGAATGAATGAATGAATAAATGAATGAATGGGAAAATGAAAGAACTCCCTAGTAAAGAAACAAAGGAAGAGACCTGAAACCCATGGGGAGAAGCATCATCCTTCAAGGTCACAGGGCAGGCAAGAGTAGAGCAGGACTCACCCAGGTCCTTAAATTTCACTCAGCCCTGATTCTCCCAAATCCAGCAACCTCAGTTCATCACTACCCTGTCCCTGGCTGCTGGGACCACAAGAATAAGTTAGTCTGGGTCAGGAAAGGATCAGGACAAAGGCACAGATGGCTTCATTGAACCTGCCTAGACTGCTGCCTGCTAGTGCTATTTGTTCCTCAGTTTCTCAGTCTGGAACATAGGCACCTGCCTCTCCACTGACACATGGTGGGGAAGGGCTCAGGAAGAATGTGCAGAGTTGGTCCTTCCTCCCTCCCTCCCTCCCTCCACCCTCAGGAGAGGCCAGGCAGGCCTGAGGGGCTCAAGCCAGGGGTGGGTAGAGCTGTGAGAAGGTTCCTCTGACACAGAGCCCCAGGATCAGGGCTGGGAGGCCCCTCATTATTCCAACATCTCCACTGCAGACTGGATGAGAAAGCAGAGGTACAGATAATGAAAGGGACATCAATGCAGACACAAAGGAAATAAGGGCAGGCCAGGTGGTGGTACAAGAACCTCAGGGCTGTCCCTTCCTGAGTATAGGGAGACCAGGGACAGGATCCCTCTGCTCCACACAGTAATAGCCCCATTTCTTCATCCTGACCCAGAGAAGCTAGGGGTCTACAGGCTGAGCTGAACAGATAAGTGGGGCAGGGCCACCAGCTCTGACCACAGCCCTGAATCCTAATGCAGGTCCTGAAAATCATGTGGGGCTTCCCAAGGCACTTGCTCCCCAAGGGGCCTGAGCTTTGGCAGGAGGCCCTCATAAGACCTCTGCTCTGGGTCTCACAGGCTGCCATCAATAGTGGGGGACCTGGAGGGACAGGTCTCACTTCCTGGGGCCAGATGAGGCTGACAGGAGAGGTGGAGTTGGAGGTGGCAGGTGGGAGCTGGGTCAGCACCACAGCATCTCTGCTATTAGTGGTTCTGGGGCCCAGCCTCTGGGGTTGGGCCTGGGCCTCCAACACGGAAGGAATCGTGCGTGGTTCATGTCTAATCCCCACATACAGCCTTGGTAATTACCAGTTGAAACTACTGTAGCTGAGAGAGTTCTAGAGTGCAGGGAGTGTATCAGAATAAAGAAGGCCCTTCTGAGGGTGCCACCCATAGCCAGGGTTGCACAAAAATTTGTTTGTTAATCCCACAGTCTCAGAGGCCCAGTTCCCAATGAGACATGCAGAGAAGATGTAGGAAGAAGATGGGATTTGGAATCCACAGCCATGGACAGCACCTTGAACTCTCTGTGTGGCCCTGGGCTGGCTATTTATCCTCTCTGAGCCCAGAAAATGGGGCTGGCCAAACAGTTTCACATGTTGTTGTCTGGACCAAACAAGGAATTAAAGGCTGTGAAAGTTCAAATAGTCATTTTTTTCTTCTAATCACAGATACAAACATCTTTTGGTTGGCTTTCAGAATTCATTTCTGGACTCCATGTGTTCAAGACACATGGGGATGTTCCTGACACATCCATGCCAAGGCTGGATCACAGCTGGGAGGGACCAGAGTCAGCAATGGCCAGGCCCAGGTTTGCCCTCCAAGGGGAGCTGGGCCAACTTTCTGATTCTTCCCTTCTGCCAACCAATCATATAACTACCCCGAGGATAGACTGCTAGGATCTGAGGCTCAGTGCAGGCAAAAGACTTTCCCAAGGTCAGTCACACAGGGGTGGGTCCCACTTCATTTACAGCAACTGCTCCCATCAGGGCTGTACATGTCTTGACCCAGGGGATGCTGGGGAAAGCAGGACATGGGCTGGACAGTGACTCATTCTGATGGGCGGCTCCCCTAGGGACATTCTTAGGCAATTCCATCCACAGCTCTTCTTGGTTCTGAGCCCCGGGTCAGCCTGTCCTGAGGATAGAACTCCAGTCCCAGTTCCACATATGGCCTCCTCTGTCCCAATTTCCCACCCTACCCTCTAAGCAGGAAGGTGGCATCTGTTCCACAGGCCAGAATCCTATGCCCAGCCCTGGGCTCTCAGTGCTGGTTAACAGCTGTCTCCTGCTGTTTGCTGCCTACCTCAGCCTACCACCAGCTCTGGATGAGGGGAAGCAGAGGCTGGGCTATTCCCTCTTCTTGCCCTTGTGTAGGAAACAAGTGGCTGAGGATCCCACAAAACCTGCTGCTGCCGGTTTCCTGTGTTCCTCTCCCCAAACCCCTCAGAAAGTTCTCTCCAGCCTAAAAGCCTAACATGACAACAGAAGTCACCTCCCTGAGCAATGGATAGAGATCCCAACAATCTAGGCCTGTCCTGGCTGGGCCACATAGAAGCCGTCTATCCTAGGGGTACCCTTGCCTCTTTGGGCCCCTCTGTCCTTACCTGGGTGGTGGGGATGGAGACCATGGCTGTTCACAGGTCTACTGGGAGCATCAGGAATGATGTTGTGTGTGGAGGGGGCTGTCAGCCATGGAAAGGGTCCTGTCCCTGCTCTCACCCCATCACTGGGTCCCCAGACCCAACTTGCTACCTGTCCCAGCCCAAGCCCCTGCCTGTCACTAGCCACAGAAGGGAGGCAAAGTGGATGGAGGACATGACCCACAGTAAATACTCATGACTCTACATTCAACAGTAGTGGAGAAAATGTCTTTGACATCTTTAGAACTCAGACTCAGTTTAGAGAGATTTCTGCAGACAGAAAGAGCCAAGCATTTTCTGGGAAAAAGAAAAGAGTCTAAGCTGCCCCTTGGGTCAATCACAGGACACTCACTCCCTGCCAGGCCACAGCCCAGGTGCACAGAGCTGTCTGTCCACTCCTTCTCCAGCCCCTCCCAGACAGCACACTCCACCCACAGGCTCAGTGCTGCACAGGGAAGAATCTGCTATGTGTGGACTCAGGCTTGCGGGTCAGCTCTGGTCACTTTGATGATGACCACAGGCTTTCACACTGAACTTTGTCCCTCTCCTTGGTTCTGCCCTTATCACAGTGACAGCATCACAGCCTCTGTTTACTCACCAGTCTTCAAAGGACCCAACTGTCTTCCTGGTACCACCCAAGTGGGTCCCAACATCACCAGATTCCTAAGCCTGGGTGTGGCTGGAGACAGGGTGAATGCATCCCCCTGGAAGTCCACATCCTGCCTGCTCCTGTCTACCTCACAGCTCAGGGAACCCGAGCCACCCCTTAGGCTTTTCATTCCCTGACCACTGTAGTCCCTACTCCCCACTCCTCTGCAAGTCCTGTCTACTGCTCCCTGACTTCCTGTCTCAGCCGTGGGCTGGAACTGCTCAAGGATGTGTAAATACCCCTGCAACCGCGAAGGGCCAGCCTGGGGGCGCTGTCACCTCCCAGATAGCCCAATATCCACTCCCTGCCCGAAGGGCATATGGTCACCCCCGGTTCCTGACGACGCCATCCTCCGCTGCCTGCACTCACCCATATTGACGAAGCTCATAACCAGGTCGGCGCGTCCCAGGTGTCGCTCCGGGGATCCACCGTCTTCGTCATCGTCTCCGGCCATGGAATGGTAGAGGTCCAGCATAAAGAGCGGCGCCGACGCGGGCAGCCGGGCAGCGGCGGGTGGCGAGCGGGGCCGGGGCCGGCCGGGCAACCCCAGCACGGCCAGGATCTCACGTTGCATGTCTCTGCGCTCGCGAGCACCCAGCCGACGCTGAGGACAGCTGTGTGGGGGGCGCGGGCCGGGGCTGCCTCCCAGCGCGCACAGCGCCAGGCCCAGGAGCCAGAGCGGCCCCGGACGCGTGGCCATGGCAGGCCGGTCGGGGGCGCTCAGCTGGAGCGCATCCGCTCGCCAGACAGACCGGCTAACGCCCCGACGGCGAGCTGGGGGCTGAGCTCTGCCGCTGGCGAGAGACGGCAGGAGTCGCCTGAGACCAAATCCCCAAAATCCCTTCCGCGCGGCACCTGTCCGGGCTCCGGAATGTAGGGACGCGGCCGCCAAGGCCACCAGAGGCTACAGTACAGGGTGGGGGCTGCCGACTAATCAGTCTGTCGTCGCCAGGCCAGCCAGTCCCGCTGATGCCGAGGTCCGCGCAGCAGGCAGAGACCGCGGACAACCTCTGCGGCGATCCCGGAGGCGTGGACCTGTGAGTAGTCTCTGAGAGTCTTG
>PVHX01025218.1:10781-22806 GCA_004024805.1 Geosciurus inauris | reverse complement strand
ACGTTAGTGCAAGAAGTTGACAACACAATCAAGTACTGTGTAATTCTGAGTATATGAAATATGTATAGTAGATAAATCTATACGGACTGAAAGCAGATAACTGGTTGCCTTGGGCATATTTTATTCAAAGTTCATTCTTGTAGCATGTATCAGAATTTCCTTCCAATTTTTAGGCTGAACAATAATCCATTTACTTATTCTGTGTATTTTTATTGGAGATTTAAATGCATCACATTAAAAGTAATTAATGACAGGTAATTACTTTTAAAATATCTTTACTTACTATTGTCACTTCGTTGTTCTTTTTTCTGGTTGTGTTATAAATAGTTTTTCTTGCTGTATTACTCTGTCGTTTGACGGTTTTCTATAGTAGTATGTTTTGAATCTTTACTATTTTGTGCATCTCCTACAAATGTTTGCTTTTTGGTTACCATAAGGCTTTTATAGAACATCTTACACTTCAACAGTCCATTTAAAGATGATAACAGCTTAGCTTTGATCGAATATGATAATTCTGCATTTTTATTCCTACACCCACATTTTGTTTTTGAGGTTTGAATTTATATAATTTTGTAATATGTATCCCTTGATAATTAATTTTAGCTATAATTATCAACAATTTTGTCTTAACCCTTGTACTACAGATAAAATTACTTTATACACCACCAGTACAATCCTAGATTATTCTGAATTCTGCTCTGGATTTCTTATACCATTAGGTACCATGGAGCCACATCTCTAGACTTTTTAAAGTTTTATGTTATTAATTAGCAGTCTTTTGTTTCAGTTTAAAATACTCTATTTAGCAATTCCCATAAGGAAGGCTTAGTGGTAGTGAACTCCTTTAGCTTTTGTTTATCTAGGAAAAGTTTTTATTTCTACTTCATTTCTAAAATACAGGTTTGCTGGGTATTCTTCTTGGTCAGCAGTTCTGTTCCTTTTAATATATCATTCTACTTTTTCCTGGTTTCAGGGTTTCTGCTAAGAATTCCACTGTTAGTCATATTGGAACTACTTTGTATACAATGTATATCTTATCTCTAACTCATCTCAGAATTTTTGTGATTTTTTTAGTTGGATTATAAAATATCTTAGTGTATTCCTCCTCTAGTCAAATTTAGTTGTTGACTTCTGTCTTTCTATACTTTTATATTGATTTTTTTTCCTCTGATCAGTGCAGTTTTCATCCATTATTTTAAAAAATATGTTTTCTGGTCCCTTTTTTTCTCCACCTGGAAAATCTATTATGCATATGTTAGGTCTCTTGATGGAATCCCATAATTCTAACAGGCTTTCTACATTCTTTTAAATCATTTCTTTCTTTTTGTTTTATTGTTTTCATTTTGTTGTTGTTAAACTTCTTGTTGCCATGTTTCCAAATTTCATTAGGTTTTTATCTCTATGTTCTTGATGTTCACTGAAGTTTTTGAAGAGGATTACATTGAATTCTTTTTTCTGTCATTTTATAGATATTATTTCATTAGGATATTTCACTGAAGCTTTGGAAGTATCATGATTTCCTTAGTGTTTGCAATCTTTGTGTCCTTGCATTAGTGTGTATGCAATTACAAAGACAGCTAGCTTTTTTAGCTTTTATAGTTCTTTAGCATGGGTAGACCTTCACTAGTTAGTCTAGCCTATGATTCTGAATGGGCTAGCTAGTAATAACCTTGGGAAAGCAGAGATTGCTTTCAGGTTCTCTAGCTGGCTGGACTGCTGATACCTTTACTCTGAGTTTAGGTGGGGCAGATGGGTAGGCTCTGCTATCTGACAAGATTATTAGCTGAACTCTGTTTCAGGTTAAGTTGCTGAATGGGCACTGCTACTACCACTGATCTGGCTAGTCCACTTGGTGTATTCCATGGCCACAAGGGACTTCTGTTTGAGTTCAGCAGTGGATAGGGTTGCAGGAGAGGCCCTGGGGTTAAGTGGATAAGTACAGATGGACTAGATGCTATGTCCAATAGAGAAGCATAGTTGAGATTTGCTTCCCTTCCTGAGTAGTATGTGAGGGTGGGCTTTGAAGCTGCTGGGAATACTTTATATATTCCATGTGTGGGAAATCTAGTGCCTGCTTTTATGGTGGAAATTTGCTGCTGGAGTCTTCTCCCTTTCTAGGTGGGGTCCTGGAGTAGGCTCTGAGGTGAGAACTGGAGGCTGGCTATTTAGGAATTCAAGCCATGTAGCACTTACAACTTCTTCTGGGATTGGTCAGCTGAACTTTGTGTGTAAGCTGGTACCTCTCTGATTGAGCACTACTGCTGGCAGGCACACTGAACTTTCACCAAAATCTGAATACTGGCCTCTGTGGGCTCTGCCTCCCTGTTTATTTCTACCTGGCCCTAGTGGTTTAATTGTGTAGTTTCCCCTGCGTTCCCTGTTCCTCATTAGGTAAGAATGGAGTGGGCTTCCTGATTTCATCTTTGAATTCTAGGGAAGCTGGATTTCTGCCTCCCTGTTTTTTTCCCCACTGTAGGAAACCATGGGCTCTAGAGAATTCTCCCTGTATGGTGCTATGATGACTTGGTGGAGGGGCAACATGGTCAAAGTGAAATAGTTTCTCCTAGCCTTCCTTTTCTTTTTCTTGGTATTGGGGATTGAACCCAGGGGTGCTTTACCACTGAGCCATAATCCCAGGCCTTTTCATTTTTTTTTTTTTTTACTTTGTGACAGGTTCTCACTAAATTGCCCAGGCTGGCCTGTAACTTGTAATCCTCCTGCCTCAGTCTCCCAAGTAGCTGGGATTATAGGCCTGCACCACCAAGCTTGGCTTTCCTTGTCCTTTCAATGCAGATTTTGATTTAGTTCCTTTGAACACACCAGGTGACTCAGGCTTATTCTCAAGTTTTATAGTTTTCACCAAGGTGTTTTTGTTTATAATTTCTGGTTGATCTTTCTGTGGGGAAAGTGAAGTCTGGAATCTTCTATCTATGATCCTGCTGATGTCACTAATCACATTTTGTTTATTAATTAATTTGTTGATGAACATTTGGGATTTTCTACTATTGTGAATAGTGCTACTATCAACATGGCTGTGAAAATATTTATTTGAGACCCTGCTTTCAATACTTTTGGATATATAGAAGTGGGATTGCCTCATTATATGATAGATCTATTTTTAATTTTTTAGAAAATTCTATCCTGTTTTCCATAGTGGAGATGTCATTTTATAATCACACAATAGTACATAAGGGTCCAAATTTTTCCATATCCTCGCATCCTTGCCAACATTGATTATTTTCTGTTACAACGCATATGCACACACATACACACACAAACACATACACATGCACAATTTATTTATTGAGGATTTTAATTTCCATTTCTCTGTTCTGAGTGTGTCTTTTTGCATAACTCTAACACATAGATCCATTATAATGCTTTGCATACTCAAAATACAAACAACTAAAACTAATGAAGATTTAGGGGCAAAAAGAAAGATATAGGAATGACCCAAAATGGCATATAAATATTAACTATGGAAAACAGTATCCTGCTAATTGCAGAAAAAACAGTGCATAAATGTTGACTTCTAGTTCATAAAAGTGTTTCTTACATGTATATGGGCTAGCAATACATTATGAAACTCCATTATGTGTACACTAGAACTGAACATGTAAATAAATTACAGATAATGGGAACTGCATTTCTCATTGTTAGAGAATTTATAAATAAGAAGGCCAAAATGAACCCTGTAGTGTTGAAATGGAATCAGAGTTATATAATCATTGTTTTTAATACATATACAGATAGATACAAAGATACAGATGAGTATGTATGTATGGGATTTTACACATGCATGTATTTCTGAGTTCTACCTGCTAAGAGAGCCTAGAAGTGAAGACTCCCCAGTAATACCGAGCACAACCAGTGGTAGCACCCATATATTAGTTTCTAAACACCATTTTCCAATAAAAGAAACCAGGCTTCTTGGAAATACAGAGGATTCCAGAACTGGCGTAAGGAAAATACAGTTTGGAACATCTTGTGGAAATGTTAAAAAAATTGAGGACTTGAGCCAGGCGCGGTGGCTCAAGCCTGTAATCCCAGCACTTAGGGAGGCTGAGACAGGAGAATCGTGAGTTCAAAGCCAGCCTCAGCAATGGCGAGGTGCTAAGCAACTCAGTGAGACCTGTCTCTACATAAAACACAAAACAGGGCTGGGGATGTGGCTCAGTGATCGAGTGCCCCTGAGTTCAATCCCCAGTACCCCCCTCCCCAAAAAATAAGGACTTGTAAAAGAACACAAAAAGCAACTGAAGTAGCTCTGGATGGACAAAGCAGGAATAATTTGAATACAACAAATGGCTAGTATTGGAGGTTAATCTATAGAACAAAATAAATATACATGTATTTGTGGATATAACTAAGCAGTCAAATAAATACACCTGGGAGAAGAGACAGCTCTTTCTATAGTAGCATTCAAATTCATAAATTTCTGAGACCAAAACCCATACTTTTTCTATTATACCAGGCTGCTTCCAAGATAACTAGCTAAGTCCAAAGTAGTCACCAGGGTTGGTAAATTCCCTTCATTGACACCGAGTGAATGCTACTAGAAACTTTAGGATAACAGAGGAAAACAACTATCAGAAGAAAGAGCCTCTGCTATAACACACATTTAAAATTAATCTATACTTAGAATTCAACCCCCAGCACTTCAACCAATCAATCAGATAATCTTATGACACTTACTTTATAGATCTAGGCAGGGTACCCCCATGGGCTTGTAGTAACAAGACCTGTAGCTGTTGTACCTGGGAGAAGCAAAGAAAAATAGTCAATCACCAATCCAAAACTACTTATTCCTTAGCAATGAAATTACTCCAATTAACGTTTGGATAATTTTACTCAATGCCTATCAAATCTAAGGTAGAGCTTAGGTATCTATTCCAATCAGATTTTTGCCCACATTAGTTCATTAAAGTAACTTGCTAAGGTCACCAATGACCTGAATGTCATAGCCAATGGAACATATTTTAGTCTTCATTTCACTCAATTGACTGTTTGGTAGCATTTGGCTTACCAGAATCATACTTTCCAGATTTCCACACAGCAGCCAGACTATCTTTTTTTTTTAAATATTTATTTTTTAGTTGTAGGTGGACAGAATATCTTTATTTATTTATTTTTTTATGTGGTGCTGAGGATTGAACCCAGTGCCTCACGCATGCTAGGCGAGCATGCTACCACTGCGCCATAACCCCAGCCCCCCAGACTATCTTTTAAAAATGTAAATTACCAATGTTACCACCCAGCTTAAAATCATTTTTACACATGACCATGTGTAAAATTACATAATCATTAACTACATAATCATTTTTCCATGACCATGTTTCTGCTTTCCCTGTAGGTTCATGCTAGAATACTTTCCTTGCTTTCTACATGGCCAGTCACACTAGTATCCTTTGAATTCTTTAAATATACTATATAATATACTTTATTTATTTTTTTTTTAAATAATTTTTTTTTTTTTTGGTTGTAGATGGACACAATGTCTTTATTTTATTGGTTTGTACGTGGTGCTGAGGATCGAACCCAGGGCCTCACGCATGCGAGGCAAGCGCTCTACCGCTGAGCCACAATCCCAGCCCACTATATAATATACTTTAAATATGCTATACTCCATCCTATCTCAGACCCTTTCAGCACTTGCTACATGCCAGGTGTTGTTCAAAGTACTTTACATAGATTACTCACTTAACCCTCATAAAAACCCTATGAAGTAGGTATTAGTATTATTTCCAGTGCAGACAGGGAATCTGAGGGACAGAGAACTTGCCTAAAGTATATAGCCAGTAAGCTTATAGCTAGGATTTGAACCTAGGCTGTCTGGTGGCAGTGTTAATGCTCTTTACTATACTTCGCTCTCATGCTGTTTCTTCTCCTTCCAATTCTCTTCCTTCCTTTCTGCAGTTTATTCATACTTAATCCCTCAGATCTCAGCTCAAATGTTGTTACCTCAGGGAAGGCTCCCCAGACTGAATATTTAACAGAAGGCCCTGTTCAACACTTTTATAGCACAGAATCTCAGTTTATAATCACAAAATAGTATATGATTATGTGTTTAGTGTTTGTCTCTCACATTAGGCAATAAGCTCTCAGAAGGTAGAAACTATGTTGCTTTGCTCAATAATGCATCCCAGCATAGTGGGCAGCACATAATATTGTTCAATAAATACTTATTGTTGGAATGAATGAGCAAATAAGTGAATTGGAAGAAGGACATTTGGGGCAATAGGAATAAACATAAAAGAAAATAGTGGGACAGACTGGTATTGTGTAATTTAGATGAAACTGTGGACAGATAAATTACTTACATTCTCTACAGTGACCCCTAGGGAGGAAGAAGATAAAGGAGAAGGAAAGGGAAGAAAAGAGATTAATTAACTAAATAGTAGTTATCACTAAGGAGGGAGGCCAGAGAGGAAATGAGTATTGGGCTGGCAAACACTTGATTTCAAGTGGAAACAGTACTTACTATAATCTGGAAAGTGAGAAAATGTGACCCCCCTTATACATGTATCAATCTAACTTCTGCCTTTTTGGCTTCTCTAAGAAGGCTACTGAGCTGCTGTACAATCATACTCCACAAATTGATGTGTATAGTCAATCAACTCTTCCATTTCTGCTGAGAGTGACTTCAGACTCCCTTATTCTTATCTGACTGCTCAGTCTTAGAAGATGACTTTGTTCTCTGTTCTCAGTTTCAGTCTCTTATCTAGTTCTTTTACTTTTTTTTTTTTTTTTACTACTGGGGATTTAACCCAGGGCTTGCCTATGCTAGGCAAGTACTCTACCACTGAGCTACACCACCAGGCCCCCTGCTTTAAAACAAACCTGAGACAGTGTCTTACTATGAAGACTAAGCTGGCCTCAAACTTGCAATTTTCCTGCCTCAGCCTCCCAAGTTGCTGGGATTAAAGGAATAAGCCACTGTACCCTGGTCTATTTTACTTGTGCAAGTTTCTCCCATAGTTTAAAAACAGACCTATGTCCCTTGACTTCTAGCTATTACCTTTTTTACCTTGTCTCTTTGAAAGAAGAGTCTATCAGCTTCCTCCACTTCTTTTTAAAAAAATTCTTTTTTAGTTGTTGGTGGACCTTTATTTTATTTGTTTATATGCAGTGCTGAGAGTCAAATCCAGTGCCTTACACATGCTAGGCAAGCACTCTACCACTGAGCCACAACCCAGCCCATTCCTCTACTTCTTACCTATAATTCTGTCTACTTACCCTGCATCAACCTGCTCTTTTTTTTTTTTTTTTTTGGTACTGGGGATTAAACTCAGGGGTACTCGAACACTGAGCCACATCCTCAGCCCTATTTTTTGTGTTTTACTTAGAGACAGGGTCTCTCTGAGTTGCTTAGTGCCTCGCCATTGCTGACGCTGGCTTTGAACTCGTGATTCTCCTGTCTCAGCTTCCCAAAGTGCTGGGGTTACAGGCATGCACAACCGTGTCCGATTTCAACCTGCTCTTATTCCCCTGACCTTCCCCTAATAAAGGTCACCAATAGCTTCCTTATTAACAGGAATTAATAGGCATTTAAAAAATCCATATCTTACACTTTGCAAATTTATACTTCTCATAATCTTCCTTGAAATGCTTGTTCCTTGGCTTTCATGACTCCATGGGTTTCCTTCCTGTCTACTGCTTATTACTCTCATTGTCTTCTCTTCTTCCTGTATTCCTTAAGTGCTAATGTTCCCAAGATTTCTGGTTCGGTCCTTCTTCTCTTCTTCATTTGCTCATTCAACAATTATCTAGTGAGTGCCTTTAACATGTCAAGTACTCTTTGATTTTATCCACTCCATAATTTCATACCATCTAATGCTATTGAACCTGTCTCTTCAGCTCACACATCTCTACATCAAACCCATACAGCCAGCTATGTTTGAACATTTCTACTTTCAAGCCCTTAAGTCCTTCAACTTCAAAATGACCCAAACTGAACTCATCATTTCCAGTTTCCTACCTGATCCTGTTTTTCCTCCTGTATTCTCTAACTCAATGATTAGCACTATCACTTATTCAGTTGTCCAAGAAAGAAACTTGGGAACTAATTTCAACTCTCCCCACTCACCCTTCTTTTCCCACATCAAATGTTACCACTGAAATTCTATATATTCTAGTTCCTTCTTGTTTTTCTCCTCCAAACTGTCTCCTTCTCTTTATCTCTATTGCTACTATCTTTAGTTCAGGACATAGTTCTCACTTGGTTATTGTAACAGCCTAATTTGTTTTCTTACTTCTAGCAATGTGCACCTCTATTCTACTTTCTCTATACTTGCTGAGGTAATCTCCATAAAACACATACATTTTATCATGTATGTGTTAAATGACTTAAATGACTCTAATGCTTTCCAGCTGATTTCCAAATTCTTGAACTGTTTACATAAGGAACTTCAGGATCTGGGCCTTGCCTACATCTCTTGCTCACTCTTGATCTCACTGCTCACTTCTTTTTCAGTGAAATCTCCAATGCCACCTCCAAACTTAGGAGGACAGCAAACATGTTAATAGGATTGACTTGAAGAGATCACCAAACTAACATAATGCTTAACCAACATATTTTAAATTTCTGACAGAGGAAAAGATGACAAACAGAAGCTGTATCATTCTGCTCACATATTTTTCCCATAAAAATTTAAGTCCCTTATACCTGTTGCTTAAGATGATTAAGTTCAGCTGTCTGAGGATCAATATTAATTACAGGTTTGTTCTTGATTTTTCTTGCTCTGTCAGCATAGCGAAGGGTATTTAGTGTTTCCTCTAGATTGGAGTCAGCAGGACTCACACAGGCTATCATAAGAGTGTGGCTATTACCTCCTAGAGAATCTGAAAAAGAATGACAAGGAACCATGGAAGGAAATGAAATCAAACAATTAGGATGTAAGCATATGTTGTCCATTTGGGTTGGTGACAAAATTCTTAAGATATTTACAAATTTCCTATTTGTATCAATATAAAAACGCTTAAGATTTCTGGTATGTAAAATGATATACATTAGGAACCCTATTGTATGTGTCTCTATTCTCAAGAGTAACTATCATTTCAGCAGTGAATCAGGTTAAAACAACTGTGGCCTGACCCATAGGAGCCATACTATTGGGATTAAACATTCTTAGGATGCCCCCTCTAGGTAGATTTTAACTCTCCAGAGAATTCTGCTTAGCAGCATTATTATATAAAGAAACATTAACCATGTTCATTTTCAGGTGCAAAGTACTAAGTACAGTTGGCACTCTACAGACTTCTTGGCTCTCAAAGCCATATATGAAGACATTTTCCCATTATCTTCGAAACCTGACTGCCAACAGCTCTCTCTTCTATTTATCAATTAGACAGCTATGTATGTGTTAGCCCCAGTAGCTAGCTTTTTACCTGTGTCATCTTTGCTTGCTCAGCAATATCATTGTCAGTTACTCTCTCTTATTTTTATTTATTTTTTTTTTATTTTTTAATTTTTTTTTAAATGTTTATTTTTTAGTTGTAGGTGACAGAATATCTTTATTTTTATTTTTATGTGGTGCTGAGGATCGAACCCAGTGCCTTATGCGTGCTAGGCGAGCACGCTACAACTGCGCCATAATCCCAGCCCCTCTCTTATTTTTAGAGGTATTTTGGGCTTACCTTGAAGAAGTCGAGTCAACTTGGAATCTCTGTAGGGCACAAAACCACCCTTTTTGTCATCTCCAAGAGCACTGATTACATTTCCCAAGCACAGGAGGCCTCTATTAATATTAATACCTAATAACAGGAAACAAAATTTAAATTGCTTGGTAAAGTGTCTCACATATACTTGCATTTCTTCTGAGAAATAAAAAAAATAAAGACCCCCACAGAAATACTGTCATCAATTCTAAGGAATTTTCTGAATCCTGTTAACTTTTCTGAGTGTGCCTCTATGTAAAGTTCAAAGACCAAAGGTACAATTGAGTCCTTTGGCACTTCTTGCCCTTTTACCATGGAAACAAAGTAGACAGATAACTATCACTATGACAACAACCATCTGTACAGGTATTTACATCCATTATCATAACCTTAAACTAATGCTGTGAAATTAGATGAATAGCTATTTTTTTTACAATCTTATTATCATTGTTTTACTATCTTTCTTGTTTTATAGATAAGAAAACTAGCTCAAAATTATATGGCTTGTCTAAGGTTAAACAATTTTGGGCCTGAGATTTCCTTTTCTTTTCTTTTTCTTTTTTTGGTACTGAGGATTTAACCCAGGGATGATTTACCACTGAGCTCCAGCTCCAGCAATTTTTGTTTTTTATTTTGAGACAGAGTATCACTAAGTTGCTTAGGCCTTGCTAAGTTGCTGAGACTAGCCTTGAACTTGTGAACCACCATCTCAGCCTCCTGGGCTGCTGGGAATACAGGCCTGTGCCAGCATGTCCAGCCTCAGATTGCCATCTTAAGATTTCAGTTAAGTCCTATGCTCTTTCTTTATACAACACTAGAATACCTTTCTTCGTACTGTTTTTAAAAAGGTAAACATTCTTTTGTATTTTATTTAATTCTCAGGTTTGTTTTTTCACACAGTGTAATAATCTTTGAAGTCCCTCTAAAACACATGATTTCCCATTACTACTGTGGAAGGACTATACAGTATAATGGTTAAGTGATTGGGCTTTGGTATCAGATAGACCTAGGCTCCAGTCTTGGCTCCATCACTGACTAAGCTATATGATCTTGGGTAAGATCCTCAATAAAATAAGACAAATATATCCCCCTTATTTGGTTGTAGTGGGAATTAAATACTATGTATAAACCAACATCAAATGATATATAAATTGTGCTATAGTTTGAATGTCCAAATTCATGTTGAAATTTGATCCCCAATATATCTGTATTAGGAGGAAGGACTTTAAGGAGGTGATTAGGTCATGAAGTCTCTGCCCTTATGAATTGGATTAATGCCTTATAAAAAGGGAGAGAGGAAACTAGCTAGGGACTTTGTTCTTCTGCCCATTCTTCTATATAAGGATACTATATTTTTTTCTTTTTTCCCTTCCACTTTTTTTTTTTGCCATAGAAGGATGCCATTGAAGGATGACCCTCAACAGACAACAATGCAGCTGGTGCCATAATCTTGGACTTCTTAGCTTCCAGAATTATGAGAAATAAAGTTCTACTTATACAAATTACTCAGTCTAAGTTTTTCTATTAAAGAAGTGCAAATGAACTAATACAAATGGTATAATTTCTGTTAGCCCTACTCTATTTTTTACTTATGCAGCTATATTTTGGACTCCCTTTTAACCTGACACAAATATATTTATAAGATACCAAATTCGGGCTGGGATTGTGGATCAGTGGTAGCGCGTTTGACTTGCATGCATGAGGCACTAGGTTCGATCCTCAGGACCATGTGAAAATAAATAAAATAAAGATATTGTGTCCATCTACAACTAAAACAAAATTAAAAAAAGATCCCAAACTTCACATTTCTGACTGCATCTTTCATAGATCCTGTTCTTCATTCTTATGGCTACCAATTTAGTGACCTTTTCTAATACTGTCAGTAGATTAGACTCTTCTGGGCCTTAACTACCTATTCTAAACTCTGTGGTCAAATATTTCAGTTTTCTGTTCCTAAGCATTCACTGGATCAAAGACCTGCCACTCCCAACATAGGTTAAACTGACTCTGTGTAGGTGTGTATCTGTAGGCTGCAATGCTGAAGAAATAACATAACCAAATGGACTGGATTCATTACAAACATGCTGTTGGCCTTATCTGAACTCTTGGTCAATTACCCATCTTTTCTTCCTCATTCCTACTTGACTAATATAACTCACCATGGTAGCTATCCTAAATACTCGTCATTTTCAAGACTAAATCTACCTTCACTTTCCACTAGTAGATCATTTTTACCTAATATTTTATGGAGCCTAGTTATCCACAAGGGCTCCTTAACCTTCCTTCTCCCCACCTCACATTATTTCCTTTGCTATTATTCATTCCTTTATCCTTCCCCTTGTTTCAGAGGAAATGGCTGCTTTTATTG
>PVHX01025218.1:0-10681 GCA_004024805.1 Geosciurus inauris | reverse complement strand
TTATCAAATCTGCTTGCCAATACTTTACTAATCCCTGTATTAGTCCTTTCCTTTCTTTTTTCCTTTTTTAGCCTAACAGAGCACTGTGCCATCTTACTGGCACAGATCCCATCTGGATGTAAATGAGACTGCTCAGGCTTTTCTGCAGACCAAAACTTCTATCTTTAGTTTCATGTAAGAACAAACAAAATTCCAGATGGACCCTGACAAGTACCTATGACTGTTATGATCTCAGCAAAAACAAGACACTTAAGGACAAAGTAGGCATTGTTATTATTTTTTCTTCTTTAAATGAGAGTTGGTGCTTTGGAATAGAAAAGGAACTGAGGGACATAAACATCTCTCTAAAAAGAAATCATTACAAAGTAGGATTTGATTTTCTGTTGGTAAGGCAATAAAATGATACATTCTTGTTAAAGATGAAGTAAAGAACATGTTTGCAGAGATTAAGAGTTCTTTTTTAGTTATAGATGGACACAATACCTTTATTTATTTTTATTTGGTGTTTAGAACCCAGTTTATTGAACCCAGTGCCTCACCAGTGCTAGGCAAGCCCTCTACCACTGAGCTACAATTGCAGGCCCAAGACTAAGAGTTCTGATCAAGGATGGCTATGGAGAAAAATGCCCAGATTAAACTATATGATCAGAAGTTATTTTCTAAGACTGAAAACACATAAAGCAAGGAGCCTGAAGAATACTGCTCGGTACTCTTGGGTGCTTGTTCACTATGGCAACAAATAAATAATAAAGGAGAGGTTTTTACATTAAAAGGGAAATATAACTTCAAAGCTACCACGGAAGCACATTACAATGGGTTTCACAAATGGAATAGAAAGGTGCACTTGAAATAAGGGAGAAAAACTAGGTAGGAGGGAAATGAAGTAGCTCTAAATGCTGGGGGCAATTTTGCTTCCTAGGTGATTTTGCCAATACATGGAGGTATTTGTTTGTTACAACTTAATGAGGAAGTATGTGTGCTACTGGCCCCTAGTGGGTAGAGGCCAAAGATGCTGCTACATTGAACAGGGCAGCTCCCACCTGGATTATTTGACCCAAACCGACAATAGTCCCATAGCTGAGAAACTTGCTCTATATATGATGAAAATACATATGAGCCTAAGGCAAGTAAAATGGTTGCGTAAACTATGGTGAAAAACTGAAGTAATATTATAGTATAGATAGTGTCTTCCTGCTCTGAGAGAAAGGGAATGGTCCCTGGCTGAAATGGATCCCAAAACTTAAGGAGGCAACCAATAAGAGGGGATAGAGTGAGAAGGGCACTTGAATGGAAGACAGAGAACCTTAGTTCAAACTCTGCCTCTATCACTTAGCAATGTGTGTGACATTGGACAAGATACTGCAACTTTCCTTTATCCATAAAACAGGGTAATACCTACCTTACCTCATGGGACAATGATAAAAATCAAATGTGATCTATAAAGAGATATCAATGTGTAAGTTACTAAATGAGTAGAGAAACGTGGATAATCTGGATATTTGCTGTCAGGTAAGCTGAATGCAGAGTACCTGATACATCCCTTATCTACACTCATGGCAATTTCTTTACCCAAAAGGTACTGTTGAGTGATGAAAGAAATGGCTGCTTTGGCCTTCAAGCGGACATAGAAAGAATAACTGATTATGTAAGTAAAATGATGGAAATCTGGTTGTAAGGGGACCAAGGGACATGGATAAACATCAGCACTCTAGTCTTTAAGAAATTAATCTCCAAAATTCAGGAAAAAAGACAGCCATGATCCTAAGGCCAGAAAGTCTATAGGAGAAAATAACAAAAGGATAGAAGACTTCCAAAAAATAAGATTGCAATTATCTAGACACAAATAATTCCAATAAAAAATTGATGTAGCTACACAGAAATGGGTTTTCAAGTAAACTCATATATAAAAAGAACAGTGTCATGGGAAATTCTGCTCAAACACAGGAGACTGGCCCCCAGCATCTCTCTCCTCTCCCTCCTAAGACATCACTAAAAGGAGTAAAAGAAGTACTAACCCACAAGATCACAGAGCATAGGAGAAGATCTATCAGTAGACAGGAGGTTTCAACATATTTCTAGAGGTACAGGTGGAGAGGTAACAAATAACATAACAAGAAGGAGGAAACTTCAACCTAATGTGCCTGCAGAGGGACAATAATGATGACAACAGTAATAAAAACATATTAACGCATCAATCCTCAGAACAGTCCTATAAAGTAGATATCATTATTTCCTCTGTTTGACAGATATGAAAGTTGGGGCACAAAGAGATTAGGAAACTTGTTCAAGGTCACACAGTGGCAGAGTCAGGATTCAAATGTAGTAGTAGGCTACAAAGTTGAGGTCTTAATCTCTCTGCTATATGAAGGGAGTTAATTTGGTTACTTAGTGGCACCAGGTACCATGGAGAGAGGAGGTACTTGGCCCTGAGAAAGAGGGGGTTGTTAGAGAATCTAAATTTACTACTCTTGAACTCACCGTTCTCCTCTATGCAAATACTGTGCCCTCCATATTCTCATTCTCTCTCTCTCTCTCTCTCTCTCTTTTTATTTTTGATACCAGAGATTGAACTCAAGGGTACTTTACCACTTAGCCACATCTCCAATACATTTTATTTTGAGATAGGGTCTCACTAAATTGCTCAGGGCCTTACTAAGTTGCCCAGGCTGGCCTCAAACTTGTTATCTTCTTGCCTCAGCCTTCAAAGTTGCTGGGATTATAGGCATGTGCCACTGCACCTGACCCATGTCCCCCATTCTCAATCATTCACCATCTATTTTATGGGATACTATTTCTATATTCACCCACTAAATGTTGCTATTCTCCTGGGACTGTCTTATGTCTTTTCTTAGTATACACACTCTACCTGTGTGATCTCATCCATGCCTAGAGCTCCAATAGATACTTATACACGAATGACTCCCTAAATCTGCATCTTCAAACAAAACCTCTTTCCTGATGTTTAAACCTGTACTTCGACTGCCTACTGAATACCTCCACTAGGCCAGGGCATTGCACAAAATCACCAAACAGCATTTATCTTTCAATGAAAACCTGTTTCACTTCCAGCACTATTCCTTTTCATTCTCACCCTCTAAATCTGCCCCCAATCAATAGCAAACCTGATTCTTTCTGGACTCTACCACTTTTCTTACCACACACCCTCAAGTCCTTTATTCATTGAAGAGTTAGTGAATATGTAATATTCTGTAGGAACTGTGCTAGCTAGTATTAGAGGCACAAAGATGAGTAAATGACAATCCTAATTTCAAGGAATGCATAGAAGAAGAGATGGGCATACAGATGATTGCAGATATAGTGTTAGAGAGAGAGATATGTAGAGTTAAAATGTGCTATCACAGCAAAGAGTGGAAAACATTACTTGGAAAGGTAGGCTCCAGAGAACAAGTGAAGTTTGAGTTGAAACATCAAGGATGACTAGGACAATGCTGATGGAGAAGGGAAAGGTAGGAAAGAAGAGCGTAAAGGCATTGCAGATAGAGGAAATAACGTATGTCAGGATACATGTTTACGAAAGAAACAATATTTAGAAACTTAGAAACTTAGTTATGACATGGAAAATGGCAAAATATGAGGTCAGAGGACAGCTAGAGACAAATCATAAAGGACCTTATATGTCAGGCTCAGGTATTTGTGTCTTTTGTAGGACAGTGGTTGTCTAATTATATTTTTCAGAATCTTAAGGATACTTTAGGGAAACAGATACTTCAAAGTTTCTGAAAATGTAATTTGGGTTTTGTTTTAAATATCATTTTTATTGTGGTAAAATGTACATGACTTAAAATTTAACATTTTAAGTGCAAGTGTTTCTCAACTCATGACAGGGTTATGTCATTTTAAACTCATCGTGAGTTGAAAATATCTCATGTTAAAATGCATTTATACATCCAAGCTACCAAATATAAAAGCTTAGCAACATGGTGCACGATAACATTGGTTTGTCTTCACAAATCTGTGGCCGACTGGAGGCTATAGCTCGTCACCCATACCCAGCATCATGAGAGAATTACACATATATCTATCGCTACCCAGGGAAGAAGAACAAATTCAAAATTTGAAGTATGGTTTTTATTGTATACATATCACTTCTGTACCAGTGTGAAGTTGAAAATTCATAAGTGGAACCATCATAATTAGGGATGGTCTACATACAGTTTAGTGGTTAAGTACAAATTGATATGCACAATCACCACTATTTTAAAATTATTTCATAAACTACATTTAAATAACCACTATATCAAATATTAACACACTAACACATTACCTTTTACATCAAGGTTAATTAATTTTTCTGTAATCTTTGAGGCAGTTCCTCAGTACACGCATTCATCACTGTATCAGTCAGTTGTGTAGCAACATAGGAATGTGGAACTCCATATATTAAGATGGTATGGTATTAAAGATGGTTTTGAATTTGACCAGATTATACTATCATACTGTAAAATGCACAAATATGTCCCAATGAATCCCACTATTATGTATAATTATAATGCACCAATAAAAAAAGATAAAAAAGAAAAATTTAAAAAGATTAAAAATAAAGATGATTTCAATGCATCTAGTAAGCACGGGGTGTGTCTTATTAGACAATTACAGTGATCCAATCTAGGATTTGACTTTCCTACCATTCCTAATTCAAGCTCCTAGATCAGTTTAATAATTGAAAATAATCCTGATATTATAAAGTGAACTGTTAAAATGTTTATTTCCAACTATATATATCAGTATGAATCAGGAGTTTATTGTTATGTGTCACCAGAGAAAAATTATAGGAATAAATTAGATGCAAAACCTTAAACATGGGGCTGGGGTTGTGGCTCAGTGGTAGAGTACTTGCCTAGTATGTGTGAGGCACTGGGTTTGATCCTCAGCACCACATAAAAATAAATAAATAAAATAAAGGCATTGTGTCCATCTATAACTAAAGAAAATTTAAAAAAAGAATAAAGGTCCATCAACAACTAAAAAAACCTTATACATGATTGAAAGTGTCATCCATAATTCTTATCATGTCATGTACTAAAAATTAAGAATGTTCACTTCAATTTTATTTCTAATAACAGAAGTCTGGAACCAACTGAAATATTCATCAATAGAGGAATAATATAATGAATAATATAATGAATATGATGATATACTCACACAATATGCACACATAAAGAAGAATAGGGTAGACCTGTACATGCTGATGTGGAACAATCTAAAAACTATATCAAGTGCAAAAAATATGGAGAAAAGTAGAACAGTGTACATGATCTTTGTATAGAAAATGTAAATATCTAGGGATATGAAACTAGGGATTTGTGAAGAGAAAAAATTACTATTATCATATGGTATTTAAAAAAACTTTTATTTTGAAATAATTATGGATTCTCAGGAAATTTCCAAGGAGGTCCTGGGTGCCCTTCACCCAGCCTACACCAATGTTAACACCTCATAGAACTGTAGGACAATATCATATCAATATCATAACAGGAAATTGATATTGGTACAATACAGAGACTATTCAGTATCACCATTTTTTATATATACTGTGTGTGTTGTCCACATGTGTATAGTTCTATGTAATTATGTAACAGGCATAACTTCAACTACCTACCACCAAAATCAAGATACAGAACTATCCTTTCCTATCACAAGGCCTTCTCTTGTTACCCTTTATAGGTATCCCTTCCCCCTCCACTCTCATTCCCTAACTCTTGGTTAGGATTGGTGAGAAGGTCTGACTTCAAAGGGCTAGAACAGGAACTTGTTTGGAATGAAAGAGCTATTAAATATCCTTGATGTGCTGCTAATTATATGACTCTATACATGTATTAAAACTCATAGAACATCAAATAAGTAAATTTCATTTTATGTTAAATTTCAAAAGGTGAAAAATGTTATAAAAACATCACAACATAGCCGGGTGTGGTGGCACAAGCCTGTAATCCCAGCACTTTGGGAGGCTGAGACAGGAGAATTGTGAGTTCAAAGCCAGCCTCAGCAATGGCAGTGAGGCGCTAAGCAACTCATTGAGACCCTGTCTCTACATAAAACACAAAATAGGGCTGGGGATGTGGCTCAGTGGTAGAGTGCCCCTGAATTCAATCCCCAGTACCACCCCCAAAAGCATCACAACATGTGAACTTTTATGATTAGCTTTTTCTTACTTTTAATAATTCATCCAAGTTCTTGTATCTATCAAAAATACTATACTCCTTTTTTACTGTCAAATATTATTCCATAGAATGGATGTACCAGTTTATTTAACCATTCACCTGCTAAAGGACATTTTGGTTCTTTCCAGATTGGGGCTATTATGAATTGAGCAAATGTGAATGCTCCTGTACCAGTTTTTGTATGCACATACATTTTTCATTTTTCTGATATACATACCTAATAGTGGAATTAGTGTGTCTTATGAAAAGCATATGTTTAGTTTTACAGGTAGCTGTTGGACTATTTTCCAGAGTGGGTGTAACATTTTACATTCCTACTCCCATTGTATGAGAAATAAAATTTCTCCACATCCTTACAGGCATTTGGTATTGTCACTAGTTTTCTTTTAGCTATTCTGAGAGGTGTGCAGTGATATCTCTCATTGTGATTTTAATTCCTATTTCCTTAATATCTAAGGATGTTGGCTATATTTTAATGTGCTTATTGTCATCTCTTTATGCTCTTTAGTGAGATATCTATTCATGTCTTTGCCCATTTTCCAGTGGGATTGTTTTCCACTTTTGAGATTTAAGAGTTCCTCATTTTAGATACAAGTCCTTTGTTGGATATATTGTATTTTTTATCATAGAAACTTTTGATTTGCAAGTTAATGTAAAGAAAGAAATTGTGATAATAAAAGTTATAATATTCTATGGTTTTAAGATTGACTTACTCAATGCTATAAATTTGAACATAAAGTTACATAAATCTAAAATCAGGTTTTAATCTATTTCAGATGTTAGAGTTTGATTGAAGGTTTTATTTTAAAAAAGTTCTTCTACTTGAAAAAGATAACAGATAAATATCTGCTATAGATGATGACAAAAATTGGAAGTTTTTAAAGAGAGTTAAATATGATCTAAGAGGTTAGAAAGGATGATGGGGAAAGAGTGAATAAAAGGAAGTTAGTTTTGATCATGCAAGCTGTATGCATATATGGAAATAATCACACTGAATCCCATGAATATGTGCAATTAATTCACATTAAAACTAAAAAAAAAGTATAACAAGAATCCATGTTAGTCATGTGGGTTTGTTCAGTTTGTGAAAATTCAACAAGTTATATACTTATGATGGTCACAGTTTACTGTTTGTATATTTTAATTCAATAACATTTAAAAATATGATCTACAATACTGACAAGATAAGAATTACTTAAGAATAGTAAAAAAGATGAGACTTTAACAAGTAAAATTATTGAGCGATGGTAGAGAAGTTCTAAATAAATGGAGACAGAGTGCTAGCAATGTAGCTCAAATGGTAGATAGCTTGCCTAGTATGAGCAAAGCCCTGGGTTTGATCCTCAACACTACAACCCCCTGCCTCGTGAAACCAAAAAATAAATGGAGAAAGATAGCATATGGGGCTGGGGTTGTGGCTCAGTGGTAAAGCACTTGTCTACCATGTGTGAGGTACTGGGTTCGATTCTCAGCATCACATATAAATGAATAAAATAAAGATCCATCAACAACTAAAAATTTTTTTTTAAAAAAGATAGCATATGCATAGATTTAGAAGACTTAGTTTTGGAAGGTTTTTTTGGGGGTGGAGGAGGTATTAAGGGATAGAGTCTCACTATGTTGCCCAGGCTGGTCTTGAACTCCTAACCTCAAAGGATACATTTGCCTCAGCCTTCCAATTTCTGGGACTATAGGCACATACTACTCTACTGGCTCAACTTTGATTTAATGAAATAGAATACTCAGAAGCAGAAAAAGACATATTAGCATTTAATACATAAAAGAAGGGACACTGCTTATCAGCAGGAAAAGGATAGATTTTTAAAATAAACAGTGCTAGGTGAAATGGATATTTATGTGGACAAAGAAAATGGGACACCTATATCATACCGTTTACAAAAAATAGTTCTTGTTAGATTATAAAGACATAAATGTGAAAGGCAAACATGTAAAGTTTTTATTTGGTAATATAGGAAGAACTCTGTCAAGACCTTGGAGTACCAAATTTCTTAAATAAGACACAAAACAAAGTATTAATAAATGTGAGAGGGTGAAAATATAAGCCAGAAATGAGAGGGTAAATATCTGCGAAACACACAGGGATGGGGAGATTTGCAATAAACATAACTACCAATGACTACAATATATAAAGAACTACTTTTTAAAACAGGTAAGAAAACATAGATGCTCAGTGGAAAAACAAGCAAAACATGAACAGGCATTTTACTGAAAAGAAGATACACATGAGAAATAAAATATGAAAAGGTGATCAACCCTTTAGTCCTCAGGGGGATGAAAATTAAAAACACACCTACTCAACTGGCAAAAACTTAAAATTCAGAAAAAAAAACAATGCTGGGGGATGTGAAGTGACAAGGATGCTCACACATTTGAAAACATACTTCGGGAAAAAAAATCTAGAGTATAGGTTCCCAATGACCTAACAATTCTCCTGGGTACATACTATAGAAAATTCTTATACAAATACATCAGGATACATGAACAAGAATGTTCATATGAGCATTGCTGATAATAGTGGGAAACAAGAAACAACTGAAAAATATATCAACAGTAGAAACAACAAATAATATAGTCGTATGGTCAAATATAATATAGAAATGAAAAGAAATGAAACACAGCTATAGGCAACAGAGGAATCTCTCAAATAGTATTGAATGGAGGATGCAAGACACTATAGATTATACATAGTATGGTTCAATTTACACTGACAAAAGTAAATGAGATAGGCTGAGGTAGAAGGATCACAAATTCCAGGCTACAGCAACTTAGTGAGACCCTGTCTCAAAATAAAGAAATTAAAAGGACTGGGGATGTAACTTAGTAGTAATGTACTCCTGGTTCAAGCTCCAGTACAAACACAAACATACACACACACACACACACACACACACACACACACACAAACCTAAATGATGCCATTGGTGTGTGTGTGTGTGTGTGTGTGAGAGAGAGAGAGAGAGAGAGAGAGAAAGATACATATATACACACGAATACATACATATATACACACATACACACAGGTAGCACTGCTATCAATAAAATGGAGTCACTATTGCAAATACCAGTGGCTACCTGGAGGGAAGGGAAGGGTCATCATTGGAGAGAGGTATGCATGACTACTGAAGGGTTTTGTTTGTCAGCCTAAGTTGTAGTTACATGGGTGTTCACTTTATTTTTTTAACTATATACATGACTTATGCAATTCTGTTTATATGCTATACTTTACTAAAGAAATGAAACTAAGAGTGAATCACAAGTGTTGGTTGCTAAGCAGTGTGAAGTTTCTTGAGGAGCTTGACTGTAAAGGTAGCAGTTACAGAAGGAGTTGGGATTGAAGGAATTTGGATTCATATGTTCAACAAAAATACCTGTACAAAAATATTCATAGCAGAACTATTCATAAGCACTATTCATAACAGGCCCAAAATGGAAATTACCCAAAGACCCATCCAACAGTAGAAAGGATAAATTGAGTTGTATTCATCAGTAAATATACTATATAAAATGAATGAACTACAACTACATGCAATACTATGGATGAATCTCACAAATATAATGCCAAATTAAGGTTAACGGATTCAGCAAAAAAGAAACAGGATATACAGTTAAATTTGAATTTCAGATAAATGAAGATTTGTTTTAATGTTAAGTATGACACACACAAAATAATTTGTCATTTATCTGAAATTCAAAATAGACTGGGCATGCTGTATGCTGTCAAGCAACCTAACATTGAGTAAAAGACGTCAGACACAAGGAAGTCCATATCATAAAACTAATCTAGGACGAGAAGTCTGGACAGTGGTTAACCTGTGTGGAGACTAGATGAGGGCACAAGTGGCACTTCTGGCATGCTTGTAATATTTCTTCATCTGGGTGCTATTTACAGGAGTGTACTTCACTATGTGAATATTCATTAAACTGTTCAATTACGCATTGGGCACTTTTCTGTATGTATATTATACTTCAATTGAATAACCTACCTGCTATCTATGTGTAATCTATAATCTATCTGGCAGTGGCTTAAATATTTTATATTCAAAATCACAATAAAGCTTGGCATGGTGCTATCCCAGCAACTTGGGAGGCTGAGGGCAGAGGATCACAAGTTCAAGGTCAGCCACAGCAACTTAGTGAAACTATCTCCGACTATCTCAAAATAAAGAATAAAAAGGACTGGTGATACAGCTTAGTGGTAATAATATCTCTGGGATATCCTTACTTAAAATAAATCACAATAAAAATAGGGATAAACTTAACAGAAATGCATGGCACCTGTATTGGCTAAAGGGAGAAAAATACCTCAAGTTGATAATTTAACCAGGAATATAAATGGCCTATGAATATAAAAGTATATGCAACTTCACTAATAACTAAAGCAATGAAAATGAGATACCATTTTTTTCATTTATCAAACTGGTAATAATACTTAGATTACTCAGCAATAAAAGAGAATAAAATTATGGCATTTGCAAGTA
>PVHX01025216.1:0-22711 GCA_004024805.1 Geosciurus inauris | reverse complement strand
GTTCTTTGAAAAAATAAACAAAATTGACAAACCCTTAGCCACCCTAACAAAAAGGAGGGAGAGAACCCAAGTTACTAAAGTTCACGATGAAAAAGGAAATATCACAACACACACTACTGAAATACAGAGGATAATTAGAAACTATTTTGAAAATTTATACTCCAGTAAAATAGAAAACCCTGAAGACACCAACAAATTTCTAGAGGCATATGACCTACCCAAACTGAACCAAGACGACATACAAAACTTAAACAGATCAATTTCAAGCAAGGAAAGAGAAGATGCCATCAAGAGCCTTCCAACCAAGAAAAGCCCAGGTCCAGATGGAGTCTCAGCTGAGGTCTACAAGACCTTCTAAGAAGAATTAATACCAATACTCCTCAAACTATTACATGAAATAGAAAAGGAGGGAACCCTTCCAAACTCATTCTATGAGGCAAGTATCACCCTGATTCCAAAACTAGACACAGACACATCAAAGAAAGAAAACTTCAGACCAATATCCCTGATGAACATAGATGCAAAAATTCTCAATAAAATTCTGGCAAATCGCATACAAAAACATATCCAAAAAATAGTGCACCATGATCAAGTGGGGTTCATTCCAGGGATGCAAGGTTGGTTCAACATACGGAAATCAATTAATGTAATACATCACATTAATAGACTTAAAGATAAGGGTCATATGATTTTATCAATCGATGCAGAGAAGGCATTTGACAAAACACCCTTTTATGCTCAAAACACTAGAAAAACTTGGGATATTAGGAACATACCTCAACTTTGTAAAAGCTATCTATGCTAAACCCAAGGCCAACATCATCCTAAATGGAGAAAAATTGGAATCATTCCCTCTGGAAATGGGAACTAGACAGGAATGCCCTCTCTCACCACTGCTATTCAACATAGTCCTTGAAACACTAGCCAAAGCAATTAGACAGACGAAAGAAATTAAAGGGATACGAATAGGAAAAGAAGAACTCAAACTATCATTATTTGCAAACAACATGATTCTATACTTAGAGGATCCAAAAAATTCTACCAGAAAACTTTTAGAATTAATAAATGATTTCAGGAAAGTAGCGGGATATAAAAATCAACACCCACAAATCAATTGCATTTCTATAATCAGTCATAAACCCTCTGAAAGAGAAATTAGGAAAACTATCCCGTTCACAATAGCCTCAAACAGAATAAAATACTTGGGAATCAATTTAACAAAAGAGGTGAAAGACCTCTACAATGCAAACTACAAGACATTAAAGAAAGAAACTGAAGAAGACCTTAGAAGATGGAAAAATCTCCCATGCTCCTGGATAGGCAGAATCAATATTGTTAAAATAGCCATACTACCTAAAGCACTATATAGATTCAATGCGATTCCAATTAAAATCCCAAAGTCATTCCTTACAGAAATAGAAAAGGCAATCATGAAATTCATTTGGAAGAATAAGAGACCCAGAATAGCCAAAGCAATCCTTAGCAAGAAGAGTGAAGCAGGAGGCATCACAATACCAGACCTTCAATTATACTACAAAGCTATAGTAACAAAAGTGGCATGGTACTGGCACAAAAATAGACATGTAGACCAATGGTATAGAAGACACAGAGATGAACCCACTTACATACAGTTACCTTATACTAGACAAAGGAGCCAAACACATACACTGGAGAAAAGATAGCCTCTTCAACAAATGATGCTGGATAAACTGCAAATCCACATGCAGCAAAATGAAACTAAACCCCTATCTCTCACCATGCACAAAATTCAACTCAAAGTGGATCAAGGACCTGGGAATCAGACCAGAGACTCAGTGCCTAATAGAAGAAAAAACAGGCCCAAATCTTCATCATGTCGGATTAGGACCATACTTCCTTAACAAGACTCCTATAGCACAAGAAGTAAAATCAAGAATCAACAAATGGGATGGATTCAAACTAAAAAGCTCCTTCTCAGCAAAAGAAATAATCAATGAAGTGAACACAGAGCCGACATTCTGGGAACAAATTTTTGCCACACACACATCCGATAGAGCACTCATCTCCAGGATATATAAAGAACTCTAAAAACTTATCACCAAAAAAACTAACAACCCAATCAATAAATGGGCCAAAGAGCTGAAAAGAAACTTCACAGAAGATATACAATCCATCAACAGACATATGAAAAAATGTTCAACATCTCTTGCAATCAGAGAAATGAAAATCAAAACTACCCTAAGATTTCATTTCATGCCAGTCAGAATGGCAATTATCAAGAATACAAACAACAATAAGTGTTGGTGAGGTTGTGGGGAAAAAGGCACGCTCATACACTGCTGGTGGAACTGCAAATTAGTACAACCAACATGGAAAGCAATATGGAGATTCCTTAGAAAACTTGGAATGGAACCACCATTTGAGCCTGCTATCCCTCTCCTTGGTCTATACCCAGAAGACTTAAAAACAGCATACTACACTGCAGCCACTTCAATGTTTATAGCAGCTCAATTCACAAAAGTTAAACTGTGGAACCAACCTAGATGCCCTTTGATAGATGAATGGATAAAGAAACTGTGGTATATATACACGATGGAATATTACTCAGCAATAAGAGAGAATAAAATCATGACATTTGCAGGTAAATGGATGGAGTTGGAGAATATCATGCTAAGTGAAGTAAGCCAATCTCAGAAAACCAAATGTCGAATGTACTTGTTGATAAGTGGATGCTGATCCATAATGTGGGGAAGGACATGGGAACAATGGAGGAACTCTGTTCACAAGGGTGCAAGGGGGGAGGGGGCATGGGGACAATAAAGGTGGTGGAATATGATGGTCATCATAGCCCTAACTTTATGTATGACTGCATGTATGTTGTGATTCTGTATCACTTACAACCAGAGAAATGAAATGCTACCCTCTAAAAAAAATTAATAATAATAATAACAAAATAAATGTAAATTGATTTTCAGACATTTTTGTTATTGTAAGGATAATATTGATGACTTTTGATTACTTAACATATCAGAGATGAAACATGATGTTGGTTTCTTTTTTTTTTTAATATTTATTTTTTAGTTGTAAGTGGACAGAATATCTTTATTTTATTTTTATGTGGTGCTGAGGATCGAACCCAGTGCCTCACGCGTGCTAGGTGAGCACGCTACCACTGTACCATAATCCCAGCCTCGAAGTTAGTTTCTTAATTTTAAAACAATGTTTAAAACCTTGTTTAATTTTATTCATTCTTTCCATTTCTATATTCTTTTTTCCTTCTCTAATTTTTTTTCCATTTTATCATCCATTTTATTTGCGAAATGCTTTTGCTGAATACAGAAAACCAATGTGATTAATTCTATTTCATGTTTTTAATCTTATTCTTACATCTTCTGTAGACTGTTTTTAATTTCTTTATATAGAATAATTTATATAATTTTTATATTGAGTAGTTTTATATATTGAACAGTTTATAGTTTATCAGATCTACATTGTATTGTTTCTACTCATTCTTTCTTAAACAATATACAGATTCTATTGGATAATTAAAAATTAATAAATAAAATGAATGGAAGTTGAGAGTTCTGTACAGACATTATTAAAATAGTTATCTTACTTTAGCCTACTCACATTTTTTTCACAATTGCCTTTTTGTTCAATGTAACATAAAACACTTTGGTTTTGCCTCAATTTGGGGTCTTTATTTCCTTCTTATGGCTGTCACAGAAAAACTCCCATTAAATAAAACTGTATGCCTTTCTTTGGTGTAAAAAAAGGGAGAGAGAGAACAATAGGGGGCTGGGGTTATGGCTTTGTGGCAGAGCGCTTGCCTAGCACATGTGAGGCACTGGGTTCCATCCTCAGCACCACATAAAAATAAAGTAAAAGTATACATACATGGAGTATAACTTTAAAACAAAGAGAGAACAACAGGTCACTAAAAATCCTATGTCATCTTCCCCATCTGAATGTCTGTCTTTGTACATACTTCTATCTGGTGGTAAGCCATATTTAGTTCCAAAGTAGATTACAGCAGCATTTAATTGTTGTCTATGATAGCATATTCCAAGAACTAAGAACAAAGAATGCCTTCTCAGGTGTCACAAGCCTGTAAATCTCAATTACTCAGGAGGCTGAGGCAGGAGGATAACAAGTTCAAGGTTGGTCTTGGGAAGTTGAGAAGAGGTCAGAGGGTAGGGGTCTCCATGACCAGATTAGCAGAGACACAGGGGAATTCTCTTGATTGTTCACTCTCTCTCAACAAATTGAAACATTCAAGTTTTCTTATTCTTAAAATATCTATTATTGGGCTGGGATTGTGGCTCAGCAGTAGAGCGCTTGCCTCGCATGCGTGAGGCCCTGGGTTCGATCCTCAGCACCACATACAGAGCAATAAGATAAAGACATTGTGTCCATCTACAAAAAAATTTAAAAAAAAAAATCTATTATTGAACAAGACTGTTCACAAATCACTTCATTAAGCAAAATAAATACAGGGCACTTATGCTTAGCTAGGAAAGAATATAAAAATGTTTCCTTTCCTCTAGCTGGTATAATTTACATCAAGAAAATTCTCTTCTGGGCTGGGGATGTAGCTCAGTGGTAGAGAACTTGCCTAGCATGCATTAGGCCCTGAGTTCAATCCTCAGCACTGGCAAACATAAACAAATAAACAAACGAATAGTTTTCAAAAACAACTTTCAATAAACTACAATCTATCTAAAGACTATAAACAAAGAGTACTATTAACTTTTGAAAACAAAGTTTCACTGGGCTTGGTAGTGCACATTTGTAATCCCAGTTTGGGAGGCTGAAGCAGGAGGATCACAAGTTCAAAGCCAGCCTCAGCAACGGCAAGACGCTAAGCAACTCAGTGAGACCCTGTCTCCACATAAAACACAAAATAGGGCTGAGGATGTGGCTCAGTGGTCGAGTGCCCTGAGCTCAATCTCCAGTACCAAAAAAAAAAAAAAAAAAAAGAAGTAAATTTAAGGTTAACCTAATAATTCAATTCCCAATTTTAGTTTTAAAAAAAGATTATGGCATACTTTGCAAATGCAGCTGAGGCTCTTCCTTTTCCTGATTCTTTTGATGATCCTCCAAAAATAAGCCTTAGAGTTCCTACTTTCATTCTTCCAGGTATGTACATTAATTTGGAAATAACACTGGGCGCAATGGCACACGACCGTAATGCCAGCAACTCCAGAGGCAGAAGGATCATTAAGTTCAAAGTCAGCCTCAGCAACTTAGCAAGGCCCTAAGCAACTTAGCAAGAGAGACCCTGTCTCAAAGTAAAATACGAAAAAAGGGCTGTGGATGTGGTTCAGTGGTTAAGCGCCCTTGGGTTCAATTTCTGGTACCAAAAAAAGAGGAAATAACAAACAAGAGTGCTCAATACATGGCAGAGGCTCAAAAATACCTGCTACATGAGTTAGAACACTATCAAACAATGAAAAAAAACCATGTTATCAATAATTATCAATTATTATCAATAATTATTGATAGTTATTATCAATAATTATTCATTTCTTTAGAGAGCTTCTCTACTTTAATACCTCTATACAAATCACTCCCTAAGAATAAAATTTCTTTCACTCACTAGATATGTGACCATGTTCAACTCATTTCAACATTCATTTTCTTTTCTTTCTGGTGCCAAGGATTGAATCCAGAGGTGCTTAACCAGTACACTACATCCCAAGCCCTTTTCAATTATTATTTTAAGACAAGGTCTCACTGAACTGCTTAGGGCCTTGCTGAATTGTTGAAACTGGCTTTGAACTTGCAATCCTCCTCCAGAGTTGCTGGGAATATAAGCATGCACCACCATACATGTTCAACATTCATTTTCTTCAACTATAAAATAGAGATAACGATGCCCTTCCTAGAGTTATGAGGGAAAAATGTAGTAACAGAAAACACGCTGAATACTATAAAGACAACTACCTACATTTCCAATGTGCCGTATCTCTGTTGGCTGGCTGGATGTGACATGTAAATGTTCTCTCAGCTTAAGCTCCACACAACTGAAGTCAAACATATAATTTGACTCTCGAAATCTGTTTCTTCTCTAAATTTTAAACCTAGATGAGTGAGGTCAATTTTTACTTTCTTCTCTCATTACCACCATCCAATCACTAGTATCTAATCATTCACTAAGGCTGTCAAACTTTAACAGTTTCCTTCTTTTTACTCAATTATCTTGTGTCTAGGTCATTGATTAGAATGATCTCCTGGTAGCTTAGTGCCTCTTTTTTCTGGGGGGGGGGGGCATCAGGGATTAAATTCAGGGGTACTCGACCACTGAGCCACATCCCCAGCCTTATTTTGTGTTTTATGGAGAGACAGGGTCTCACTGAGTTGCTTAGTGCCTCACGGTTGCTGAGGCTGGCTTTGAACTCGTGATTCTCCTGTCTCAGCCTCCCAAAGCACTGGGATTACAGGCGTGCACCACCGCACCCAGCTAGCTTTGCTCCTCTTATTCTCTAACAATCAAATCAAATGTTTGATCAAGTCTCAACCTCTCAGCTTAAAAAACAGATTTCTCAAAAGTTAACCAATTTAAAAATGGACAAAGGATGTAAATAGACATTTCTTCAAAGAGATGATGTACATGTAGCCAGTAAATACATGAAAAGATGTTCAACATCAATAGTCTCAAAGAAATGCAAATCAAAACCATTCTGAGATACTACCTCATACCAGTAGGATGGCTAAAATAAAAAAGACAGAAAATAAATAACAAGTATTGGTGAGGATGTGAAGGAAATGCAACCCTTTACATTGCTGGTGAGATTGTAAAATGCTGCAACCAATTTGGAAAACAGTCTGGTAGTTCCTCAAAAAGTAAAGACAAAATTACGATATGACCCAGCAATTCTACTTTTAGGTATATATCCAAGAGAAATAAAAATGTATGTCCATACCAAACTTAAACAGAAATATTCATAGAGCATTAGTCATAACCACCAAAAAAGGAAACAGCCCCCAATGTCTATCAACTGATAAATGAATAAACAAAATGTGGTAGATTCAAAGCCTGGCATGGTGGCACATGCTTATAATCCCACAGACTCAGGAGGCTAAACCAGGCGGATTACAAATTTGAGGTCAGCCTGGACAACTTACTGAGATTCTATCTCAAAAAAAAAAAAAAAGGCTGGGGATGTAGCTCAATTATAAAACACCCCTGGGTTCAATCTCCAGTATTACAAAATGTGGCACATTCATATAATAGAATATCATTTGGCTATAAAAGAAGTAATGATATAAGTGCTATGACTTGAAATGCAATCAAATAAACTAATAAAAAAAAGAATATGTTATGATATATGATATGTTATGCAGTATAAATGTACCTTGAAAACATTGTGCCAATTAAATTACTCAGTCTGGAAAGCCAAACCCCAGAGTCTTCACTAAATTTCAACCACTCCAAAGACATAACCTAAAATCTCCATTGTAAAAACAGAGATAGCCAGCCATGGTGCATATGCCTATAATCCCAGCAACTTGGGAGGCTAAGCAGTAGGATTTCAAGTTCAAGGCTAGCCTCTACAACTCAGCAAGACCCTATCTTAAAATAAAATAAAAAGGACTCGGAGGCTGGGGTTGTGGCTTAGTGGTAGAGTGCTTGTCTAGCATGTGTTCGATTCTCAGCACGGCATATAAATAAATAAAGGTCCATTGACAACTAAAAAAAAAATTTAAAAAAAAGGACTGGGGATGTAGCTCAGGGATAGACTACTCCTGGGTTCAATACCAGTACCTAAATAAAATAAATGAAAATGGAGACAGTAGCAAATTGTAGCAGAGATTAAAGCTATTGATGGGATAGCTAACAGAAATGTTCAGGTAGACAGCTGAATACATGGTTTTGAAGTTCCAGACTTCAGATTTCCTGACCCTATTACTTGAGATCAGAGAAAAGAATGAGATAGATAAAGAGATAAAGAGAAAGCACATAGCATAGAATGGAAAAGAGCCAACCAAACTGTGAAAAGAATGGTCATAAAAAGGAAACAAAGAGAAAGTTGTATAAAAAAGGCAAGAAAAGAATTCTAACTTGCAGAGGAGACAGTGAAATAAAAATCTAAAAACAGGGCTGGGATTGTAGCTCAGTGATAGAACACTTTGCCTCGCATGTGTGAGGCACTCAGTTCAATCCTCAGCACCAAATAAAAATAAATAAAGATATTGTGTCCATCTACAACTAAAAAAATTTTAAAAAAATCTAAAAACATCCATTGTGGGCTAAGGAATTGAACAGACACTTCACAGAAGAAATGATCAACAAACATGGAAACACGTTCACCATCTCTACCAATTAGAGAAATGCAAAGCAAAACTACTCACACCAGTGAGTAGTGATTTCATCTCACACCAGTCAGGATGGTAATTATCAATAAAACAAGCAATAATAGAGGCTGGGGCTGGGGCTCAGTGGTAGAGCGCTTGCCTAGAATGTGTGAGGCACTGGGTTCAATCCTTAGCAGCACCACATATAAATAAATAAAAATAAAAGCCTATCGACAACTAAAACAAACAAAAAATATTAAAAAAAAAAACAAGCAATAATAAGTGTTGGCAAAGATGGGGGGGGGAGGTACACTCATCTACATGGCTGGCGGGACTGCAAATTGGTACAACCAATCTGGAAAGCAGTATGGAGATTCCTCAGAAAACTTGGAATGGAACCACCATTTGACCCAGCTATCCCACTCCTCCGTCTATACCCAAAGGATTTAAAAACAGCATACTACAGTGACACAGCCACATCAATGTTTATAACAGTTCAATTCACAATTGCTAAACTATGGAACCAACCTAGATGCCCTTCAACATATGAATGGATAAAGAAAATGTGGTACATATACACAATGGAATGTTATTCAGCCTTAAAGAAAAATGAAATTATGGCTTTTGCAGGTAAATGGATGAAACTAGAGAACATTATGCTAAGTGAAATAAGCCAATCTCAAAAAACCAAAGGCCAAATGTTTTCTCTGATAAGCTGATCCATAGTGGGGTGGGGAGTATAGGGAAGAATGAAGGAACTGGTTTGTGCAGAGGGTAGTGAGGGGAGGGTTGGGGCTGTGGGGATGGGAAGGATGGTAGAATGATACAGACATTATTACCCCATACACACACACATATATATACACATATATTATATATATATATATATGCATGATTACACTACTAGTATGACTCTGCACCATGTACAGCCAGAGGAATGACAAGTTGTGCTCCATTCATATACAATGTATCAAAATACATTCAACTGTCATGTATAACTAATAAGAACAAATTTAAAAAAAAAAATAGAAGAGAGACCAGTAGAATAGAGAAAGGGGATGGAGGGGAAAAGGGAGGTAATGGGGAATGAAACTGATCAAACTATACTGTTTTATTGTGTGCATGTATGAATATATTATAACAAATCTCACTGTTATGTATAACTATAAGGCACCAATAAAAAGGAAAACAAAACAAAACAAACACCCATTGTTCTTTGGTAAGTACAGATCAAACTGCCATGGGTTGTGTGATAAATGAGAGGCAGTGAGTGTGAACAGTTTTTAAAAGAAAGGATTAAAAAGGCCGGGTTTTGTAATTCTTGCTTTGTTTTTAAAATCTTCAGACTGAGCCTCAGGAGAAGCCAGGGAAAGGGAGCAATACAGGACAATGGGGTATACTGCCTGATATCCTAAGACAAAACACATTAAAATAAAAATACATATTTAGGATGTAAAACAGTAATGCCTTATTTGTCTCATCTTTGAAGAATTCTACATAACTGAATTTTCCAGACAGAAGTATCTTTTTCTTTTTTGTTTTAAGCTATTTTCTTTAAAATTGTTCACTGTATCACAGTTCTCTGCCTCTTACATGTGCATATATGTGCACATGCACACTGGGGATGGAACCCATAGCTTTATGCACGGTAGGCAAGTATTCTTTTATGCTACATCCCCACCTGTTTTGTTGTTGTTTCCCATTCCCCCGCCCCTGCCTTGGTACCAGGGATTGAACGCAGAGCTTAACCACTGAGCCACATCCGCAGGCCTTTTTATATTTTATTTTGAGAGGGTCTCGCAGAGTTGCTTAGGGCCTCACTAAGGTGCTGACTGTCTCAGTAATCAGTTACAGGCACACACCACCAAACCCTGTCCATTTTTAAATTTTATTTTGAGACAGGATCTAAATTGCCCAAGCTGGCCTTGAATTTGTCATCTTCCTGCCTCAGCCTCCTGAGTCACTGGGATTACATGCACACCGCCTAGCCAGTTCCTGTCTGCCTTCTGAATCACAGTGGCTCCTCTGGAAACTTTAGGTCATTGTAACCATGATTATTGTACTAGGACATACATGCATGTTAATTTTTCAAACCTTTGAATGTCTTACATTGTCAATTGCTGTTTCCTGTTACATTTCCCCTATAACCTGTTTTTGTATGTGATTCCAACAGATTGCAATTTGAAAATTACACACCCATTAAATAATAACCCTAAATAGGATAATAGGACTCTGAATTAAAAGTAGAGAAGTAGCTGGGCCCAGTGGCTCACACTTATAATCCCAGCAGCTCAGGAGGCTGAGGCAGGAGGAGTGTGAGTTCAAAACCAGCCTCAGCAAAAGTGAGGCACTAAGCAACTCAGTGAGACCCTGTCTTTAAATAAAATACAAAATAGGGCTGGGGATGTGACTCAGTGGTCGAGTGCCCTTGAGTTCAATCCCCAGTACCAAAAAAAAAAAAAAAGTAGAGAAGTAAACTAGATGGCTTTATGACAACTCCCTCAGTGCTAAGAAATCTGTTTATTTTCTATTTCAATTGAAATTGAGTTTCAGAGTTAAGAATATCAGAAGACTGACCTCTGGACTGGAGTTATAGCTCAGTGGTAGAGCACTTGCCTAGCATGTGTGAGGTGCTGGGTTTGATCCTCAGCACCACATACAAAATAAATAAATAAAATGAAGGTATAATAAAATTAATTAAATAAAGGTATATATAAAAAAAGAAGACTGACTTCTGACTACCTGGAATTTTACTTTGTCTTGCTTCTTCAATGATATAAAAATATCCCTCAAAGCAATTGATAATCTTTATGGTTAGTTTTAAACCACAAAAAAAAAAAGAAAGGAAAGAAGGAAGAAAAAAATCATGCTGATTTCAACAGTGAGCCTAGATATCTCACAATAACTAAATATACTTCTGCCCTACAGTTATTTACCAATAAAAGTTATCATGTCACACATATTTCACATATATGGATAATATTCATGATAAGTATATATCCAACACAAAATCTTGGCTTTGGACTAGAGTTGTAGCTCTAGTGGTATAGTGCTTACCTAGCATGCGTAAGGCCCTGGGTTCAATTCTCAGCACTGCATACAAATAAATAAATTAAATAAAGGTCCACCAATAACTAAAAAATATTTTTTAAAAAATCTTGGCTTTAATTTCTTCCAAGTTTCACATATTTTTCACAAATACAAATTGAACAAGGGCCAAAAAGGACTACAATTAAGCACAGAGGCAATTAACCAACACTTAAGAATTCATCTGTTTAGTTCCAACACTATGGGATATTCTGATTTCATTCATTGTTAAAATAATGGATATTAGCTGGGCGTGGTGTCGCAGGCCTGTAATCCCAGCACTTTGGGAGACTAAGACAGGAGAACTGTGAGTTCAAAGCCAGCCTCAGCAATGGCAAGGCGCTAAGCAACTCAGTGAGACCCTGTCTCTACATAAAACACAAAATAGGGCTAGGGATGTGGCTCAATGGTTGAGTACCCCTGAATTCAATCCCCAGTACAAAAATTTTTTTAAAAATGGATATTAATTTCCCCCTCTACTTTAGGTATAAAGCATCAAAAACCAAAACTAAAATACAACTTCTGTTGCTTTTCTAAGACTCTCTCCCTGTTCCCAAAAGTTTTTCATTCACATGAGAATGCAAATTATTTATGTATATCCCCTCTTCTAAGTCACAAACATCCAGAGGGCAAGATTCTGTGACAAATGTTTTGAGCACCCAGTATTTGTTAGCCTCTGGAAAGAGCTGAGTTAAACAGTTCTGCCCTCACTGTCTGTCAGAGAAGGCAGGCTTGTAAACAAATTACAACACAGGCAAAAACAGAAGTGCGTACAGAATTAAATCAAAGGAAGATATAACTCTTCAGTTGTAGAGGAAGTTCAGGGATACATTCCTGCATTCCTCAAAAGCCCCTAAATAAATACCTGTTGAATGAACTAGATCTTACTAATGAGCGGTGAGGTCCCAGGTCCAAATGAGATCTATCAGTTGCTTCTTGAAGCCAGAGGATAAACTTTCCCCTTCAATTGCAATATACAGACCACAGTACACTCACCTTCACCTCCACCCCAAAAAATCACCTTGGAAAAGGACCATACCTGTACTGCCAACCTTTTGCACCGCCACCGCGGCTGCTGCTACTGCTGCTGCTGCTGATTCCACCCACACAGCTACTATTGCTGCTGTTCTTGTTCGGGGTCACCGCTGTGGCCAGGCCCTCCAGCTTTCCTTCACTCTCGGAGACTTTCATTGTCGACACTGGTTCAGCCCCCTGCATCTTAACTCCAAAGTCCATTTGCCCTTCTAGGGCGGGAGAGAACAACTCCGTAGAGGAGTTTTGTAGGTGCTTTGAAAAAAAAAAAAGAGCTAAATATAATCGCAGTTGCAAAATCAGATGGCGTCTGCATGGGAACCAGCAATGATCCAGGAAAACAAGACGCGCATTCCCACTGAAGTTAAAACTTTTAAGAGGGCAAGGGGAGCTCTGAGGGCAGATATTCTTCGGAAATATATATTCCCTTCTGACAAAAGCAAGGAAAAAATCACCCAGCTAAGAAAGCTTGGTGACATACTCAAAAGAGAAGCCGAAGAAGCATGTGGGACGTCGTGGATTTGGGGGCCAAAAGGGCTGAGCGAAGGACAGAGGACCACAGAAAAGGGTCCGGTGGCCTGACCTCTGGGCTACGGGGCTGACCCACCGCGCTCCCTCCTCTTCTCCTCCGTCCGACCCTCAAGAGAGAGGATACGGTCCAGCCAGCTCAGCGGTTCCCGCCGCAGACACAAGACAGAACAGGGGCTGGCGCGAGCAGCACCGGAGGAGGGTCGGGAAGGAGGCCGCCGGGGGCGGGACGCCGGCTCCCAGGGCCACCTCTCCTCTGTCCAGAGGCGAGCAGTTCGGAAGCGACTTCGTCCAACGCCCCTGGCCGTGGTCCTCGACTGAGTTCCTAGGAGAAGGGGAGTCCTTCACCCTCTCTCCAGCCCAAACGTGAATACCAGGGCCGCGGCCGCCACCCCACCCACAGCCCCACAGCGGGTCATCCACCCGCCTGCTTTCTTCCCGCCTTCCCTTCCGGAGTAGTGTGAGCTCACTTCCCCTGGAGCCGAAGCTCCGAGCGCCATCTTGGCTTAGGGCACCTGGGCCCTGAAGGGGGCGGAGCCTCGGGCTAGCTTCGCCCGGGAGGCAGCTGGGTAAGAAAGCTCGCCTGAGGAAGCTGCCACTAGCGAAGGAGGCAGAAGCAAAGGAGACCCCTCTCAGAGATAGTGCTCTCGTGAGTGACTTCCGAGCTTCCTACCAGGTCTTAGCCTTCCATCTGAAGCACCTTTCCATTCATTCGAAGAAGAAAGCTTAAAAATTTTTTTAAAAAGTCATTTGCAAAAGAAAAATAAAAAACACCTTTTTGTTTCAGTTGTTTTGTAGAAGAGAAAGAAGAAAAACATGAAATTGCGGTGAGGCAAATCAGTCTCAGAAATGGAAAAAAAATTTTTTTTTTGCTCTCTCAGCTATAAGAACCAAGGCTAAGCCGGGCGCGGTGGCTCAAGCCTGTAATCCCAGCACTTAGGGAGGCTGAGACAGGAGAATCGCGAGTTCAAAGCCAGCCTCAGCAACAGCGAGGTGCTAAGCAACTCAGTGAGACACTGTCTCTACATAAAACACAAAATAGGGCTGGGGATGTGGCTCAGTGGTCGAGTGCCCCTGAGTTCAATCCCTGGTACCAAAAAAAAAAAAAAAAAAAGAACCAAGGCTAGGCTAGATAATTTCCTGATCCTAGACAAGTTTTACACCCTCTTTAGACCTTTGTTTTGCATCTGTAAAATAGTGATTCATTAGAAGACTTCTAAAGCCCCTTCTAATTGTAAATTTTTTCTCCATCATGACTTCCGAATTGAATATAAACTATATGCAAAACGCTAGTGAAAATGCAAAGAAGTAATACTCAAAATGAAAAAGCAGTAAAGTAAATCAGATAGAATTAAGGTTATGGAGAAAATTAAAAGAGAATGAGAGCCAGGCATGGTAGTGTGCACTGGTAGCTCCAGCTAGTCCAAAGGCTGAGGGGGGAGGATGGCTTGAGCCCAGGAGTTAGGGCCAGCCTGGGCTGTAGCAACACACGGTCTCAAAAAAGAAAAGCAGGAAGGGAGAAGAAATGATACAGAAAATAAATGAGATGGGATGGAAAACTTACTTTAAAAGAGCAATCAAGGAAAGTCATCTATAAGGAGATGACATTTAAAGTGAAAAATGAAGAAGCTAAGGGAAAAACAATCTCAAACCTATTCTGGGAAATGAAATACCTGGAGCCTGGAGCATGACAGAGAGAGCAGTGTGAAATGAAAGTGAAGAGAGGCAGAGGAAATGGAAAGTCAAGGAAGATTTTAATCAGAGAAGCTTTGTGATGTGATTTACACTTGTAGAAGATCTAGTCCTTTCACCAAATGATGCTGCAACAGTTGGATGACAACATGCAAAAGAATGAAGTTGGACCTCTACCTCATACCATGCACAAATAAACTCAAAATAGATCAAAAGCATAAATGTAAGAGCTGAAACTATAAAACTCTTACATGAAGAAAAATAAAAAAAACAGAAAAATCTTAAAAGAAAATCAGGAATAAATCTCCATGACCTGACATTAGGTAAAGCTTTCTTAGATACAATATCAAAAAACAAGCAGCAAGCCAGGTACAGTGGCAAATGCCTATAGTCCAGAGGTGAAGGCAGGAGGATCACAAATCCAAGCCTATCCTGGGCAATTTAGAGAAGAACCTGTCTCTAAATAGAAAATAAAAAGAGCTGGAGATGTAGATCAATGGTGAAGCACCCCTGGGTTCAGTCCCCTTTATGGTGATGGGAATGGGGAGAGCAGTTAGGAAACCCAAGCAACAAGAACAAAAATAAACTGGTCTTCATGAAAATTGAAAAAAAATTTTCTTTTTTGGGGTGGGGAGGTTGGTACCAGGGATTGAACCCACTGGTACATAACCAGTGAGCCACATCCCCAGCCCTTTTTAATATTTTATTTTGAGACAAGGTCTCGCTGAGCTGCTTTAGGACCTCACTAAGTTGCTGAGGCTGACTGTGAACTCATAGTCCTCATGCCTTAGCCACCCAAGTTGCTGGGATTGCAGACATTTGCCACCACAACCTGCAACTTTTGTTCTTTAATCAATACCATGAATAAAGTGAAATGACAAGCCATAGAATGGAAGAGATTATTTGCAAATCATGTATCTGATAAAGGACTTATATCTAGAATATGTAGAGCACTCATAACAGTAATAAAAAGATAAATAACCCACTTTATTTATTTATTTTTTTGCTTTAGGAGTCTTTTTTTAAATTTATTTATCCTAATTAGGTATACGTGACAGCAGAATGTATTTTGATTCATTGTACACAAATGAAGCACAACTTTTCATTTCTCTGGTTGGACACAATATAGAGTTCCACCATATGTGCAGTCATACATGAACCTAGGGCGTTGTTGTGCATCGCATTCCACCATCTTTCCTGCCCCCATGTTCCATCCACTTCCTTCCCTCCCCTTTGTAAATAACCCACTTTAAAAAACGATAAAGGATGCCAGGCACAGCACACGCCTGTAATCCCAGTGGCTCAGGAGGCTGAGGCAGGAGGATCACGAGTTCAAAACCAGCCTCAGCAACTTCAACTCAGAGAGGCACTAAGCAACTCAGTGAGACTTTGTCTCTAAATAAAATACAAAAAAAAAAGGGCTGGCGACGTGGTTCAGTGATTGAGTGCCACCTAACTGCTCCCCCACCCACCAAAAAAGCGTAAAGGATCTGAATAGACGTTTGTCCGAAGATTTATACAAAGGCCCATAATTACATTAAGAGATTCTCAATGTTAGTCATCAAGGAAATACAGATAAAAACTACAGGGAGATACTACTTCAACCTCATTAGGGTGGTTAAAATAAAAAAGATAATAACCAGTGTTGATAAAGATATAGAAATATTGGAACCCTCATAAACTAACAAGTATGTGAAGTGTTCCATACAATGGAATATTTGACCCTGATGAAGAGTGAAGGGTTGGTACATGCTACAATGCAGATGGACCTTGAAAGCATTATTGTTTTTATTTATTTTTTTGGTACCAGGAATTTAACTCAGGGGCACTCGACCACTGGCCATCCCCAGCCCTATTTTGTATTTTATTTAGAGACAGGGTCTCACTGAGTTGCTTAACACCTCGCTTTTGCTGAGGTTGGCTTTAAACTCGCAATCCTCCTGCCTCAGCCTCTGGAGCTGCTGGGATTACAGGCATGTGCCACCGTGCTGGGCAGAATTATTCTAAGTAAAAGGAGTAAGACACACAAAAAAGTAACATGTTGTGTGCTTCCATTTATATGAAATGTCCAGTACAGATAAACCCCAAAAACCAGAATGTTGCTGGAACTAGGAGAAAGAAGGAATGAGAAATGACTGTTAATAGGTATAGGTTTTATTGGTGGAGGAAACCAAACTGTTCTAAAAATAGATAGTGGTGATGGTTGCAATCTTGTGAATATACTAAAAACCCCTTAATTTTACACTTATAATGGGTGAATTTATCGTAGACAAATTATATTCCAATAAAGTTATTGTTAATGTATCTATCTGCCACATAAAGAATTTACTTTAGGGGGCTGGGGCTGTAGCTCAGTGGCAGAGTGCTTGCCTAGCATGCGTGAGGCACTGGGTTCAATCCTCAGCATCACATATAAATAATAAATGAATAAAATAAAGATCCATCAACAACTAAAAAAAAGTATTTAAAATAAAAAAGAAGAATTGGTTTTAGTAGGAGAAAAAGAGGAAGCGGGGAGACTAGTTAGGAGGCTATTATAGGAAATGAGATCAGAAATGACAGTGGCTTGGACTACAGTGATGGCCATGGGGACAGAGAAAAGTAAATGGACCCACGCTGTATCTGGGTTGCGACTACAGTACTACAAATGGATTGGATATGCAATGGAACAATAATGTTCTTTTTTTTTAAATACTTTTTTAGTTGTTGATGGACACAATGTCTTTATTTTATTGCTTTTGTATGTGGTGCTGAGGATCGAACTCAGGGCCTCACGCATGCAAGGCAAGCGCTCTACCGCTGAGCTACAATCCCAGCCCAACAATAATGTTCTTATAGGCCTCTCCACGCTCAGACTTCCTATGCATGTGACAGATCACAACTCTGATCGTGCTCCTTTAAAACTCAGAACCAGCCAGGCATGGTGGAGGACACTCGTAACCTCAGCCACTTGGGAGGCCAAAGCATGAGGATAGCAAGTTCAAGGCCAGCCTCAGCAACTTAGCAAGGCCTTAAGGAACGTAGCAAGACCCTGTCTCAAAATGTAGCTCAGTGATAGAGGAACCCTGGTTTGAATTCCCAGTACCAAATAAATAAATGATAGATAGATAGATAGATAGATAAATAGATAGATAAAACTCGGAATCATCCAACAACCTTTCATTATATATGGAATAAATTCAGACTCCTCTGTCCAGGAAAAATGATATGGGGACTGTTTTAATAGCCAACTGTGATATGTAAAGGCCATGTATCTGCTTATAGTTCAATGCTGAGTGAAATGAAGATCTGTATATAATCAGTGAGGTCGGCCAGTCACAGAAGTAACTCGAACTAATACATGATCATCCAGACTCTCTCTAATAAAGGAAAAGAAGCCTATGAGTGTATGACTTCATTGGAGTGATGGCAAGTGTGGTGGAGGAACAGGCCAGTCCAAGGTTAAGGGCCAACATGGACTTTTCAGCTTTAGAGATCCCAAAACTGTTTTGTCATTGCTTCCAGTAATGGTGAGATTTGGAGACTGGCTCATGCTAACCAAACTCATAACAGACTGATATAGCTACTAGAAAGACAGGTGACAACTAGTAAGAAAAGGTACAGACCAGAACACTCAACAGGATAAATTGCTTTGGTTTGGTTGTTTTGTTTTTGTGGTGCTGGGGATTGAACCCAGGCCCTTGTGCATGCAAGGAAAGTACTCTACCAACTGAGCTATATCCACAGCCCTCAACAGGATGAATTGCTAACAGGTTACATGATGCTCGTGCAAACAAAGCCGGGGGAGTTGATTGGGTAGATGATTTGTTTTGTTTTGTTCTTAAATGAAAACCTTTGGTATGTAATAGTTTCTGAGTCTGACTTTCATTCAGTGCCTAAGGAGAAAGGAGGATACGATTTCAAAAAAGAAGATGAAGAAATGTACTTTTCTGAAAACTTTCAAAGAAGAGATATGTACATCTCTGCCAAGTTTAAAGTGCCTTCCCTAACAGTCCTCCCAGATGAAGATCAACGTATCCTTTCTCATGGAGAAAAGTTGCATTGCATAGTGGTCCACTCCCTGAGCTCTGATGTCAGACTGATATGTGGATTCCACACATTCAACCTTGGACAGGTAACCTCACTAATCTGTGTCTGTTTTTTCTCACCTATAAAATGGGGATAATAATAACCTCTAGCATGGATAGAACCGTGCCCTTCACCATGTGATGGCATTTGGAGATGTGGCTTTAGGAGATAATTAGGGTTAGATGAGGTCATCATGATAGGGATTAGTTTATAAGAAGATATACTAGAGAGCTGGTGTTCCACCTTGCCCACCCACCCACACACACACACACACACACACACACACATACATACACACTCTCTATGTGACAGCACATCAAGAAGGCACATATTGCCAGGAGCAGTGGCACATGCTTGTAATCCCAGAAGCTCACAAGGCAAAGAAGATCACAATGTCAAGGCCAGCCTCAGCAATTTAGCGAGGCCCTAAGCAACTCTGCGAGACCCTATTTCAAAATTTAAAAATAAATAAATAAATACAATGGGATGGGGATGGGGCTCAGAGGTAAAATGCCCCTGGATTAAATACCCAGTACCCCGCTCCCTCCAAAAAAGGATGTTTATAATCCTAGGGTCTCAGGAAGCTGAGGCAATTTCAAGGCCAGCCTCAGCAATTTAGTGAGATCTTGTCTTAAAATAAAATAAAAAGGCCCAGCGTGGTGGTGCCTCCCTGTCATCCCAGCAGCTCAGGAGGCTGAGGCAGGAAGATTGCAGGTTCAAAGCCAGCCTCAGTGACTTAGCAAGGCCCTAGCAACCTAGTAAGACCCTCTCTTAAACTAAAAAATAAAAAAGGCTGGAGATGTGGCTCAGTGGTTAAGTGCCCTTGAGTTCAATCCCTGGTACCAAATAAATAAATAAATAAATAGGACTAGGGATGACTAAAAAGGGATGGGGGGCTGGGATCGTGGCTCAGTGGTGGAGCGCCTGCCTCGCATGCATGAAGCACTGGGTTTGATCCTCAGCACCACATAAAAATAAATAAAATAAAGATATCATGTCTATCTACAACTAAAAAAATATTTAAAAAAATAAAATAAAAAATAAAAATAAAAAGGGATGGGGGTGTAGTTCACTGGTGGAGTACCTTTGGGTTTAATCCTCAAGACAAAAAAAAAAAAAGGCAATTATCTGTAAGCTAGAAAGAAGGCCCTCACCAGAAACTAACTATGCTGGCACCTTGTCTTGGACTTCTAGCCTCCAGAACTGTAAGAACATAAATTGCTGCTATTTAAACCTTCCAGCCTATGGTATTTTGTTTTGGCAGCCAAAACTAAGACAATCTCCTTCTCTGAGTGATTGTTAGCATTAAATGAAGTGACACATTTTAAGCACATTCATGTTTGACACCTGGCGTGATAAGTGCTCAACAACTGTTAGTTGTTATTCGAAGGGCAGAGTTTACCGACCAAATAAAATTGTTGTGGGGCTGGGATTGTGGTACAGTAGTAGCGTGCTTGCCTTGCACGCGTGAGGCACTGGGTTCGATCCTCAGCACCACATAAAAATAAAATAAAGATATTCTGTCCACCTACAACTAAAAAAATAAATAAAATTTTTAAAAAATTGTTGTGTTTGGCGACGGCAGCATTCTGCTAGACAGCTCTGCAGATGCACCAACCAACATATTTCTGAAGATATCAACATATTTCTGTGGGAAAAATGCCAGCTTTGTCTCCCAAATGAACTAGAGTATTTCAGCTATAGCTGACTCAAAAGAGATCTATCTGTCTAGGGGCTGAGATTGTAGCACAGTGGTAGAGCGCTTGCCTTGCATGCGTGAGGGACTAGGTTTGATCCTCAGCACCACGTAAAAATAAATAAATAAAATAAAGATATTGTGTCCATCTACAACTAAAAAAAAAATTTAAAAAAAGAGAGAGATCTGTCCAGCTATCTATGTAAATGCAGAGTCCTAAGAACAGTACTTAGAATCATCAGCTTTGGGTGTCAGTGAACATTCAGGTGTGCAGGGCTATTCCAGCTTCAAAGTCTTCTCCTTAGATGCCTCCCTAGTCACTCTACAGAGAGCAGCAGTTGCTCCCTCATTATTCTCCCTCCCTTCACCCTGCTTTAGTTTTTTTCATAACATCTGACATCATATGCTTTTTTGTGCATTGCTTGTCTCCTTACTAAATGTAAACTCCATGAGGAATGAGTTAATTCTTTTCTTTTCCTGATTTTCCAATTCTTGAACATTGTTTGACACATATTGAATGAGTGAATGAATTTACTAACATGGTTAAGAACATTCATTTCACTGCTAGGCGCAGTGGTGCATGCCTGTGATCCCAGCAGCTTGGGAGGCTGAGATAGGAGGATTACAAGTTCAAAGCCAGCCTTAGCAACTTAGCGAGGCTCTAGGCAATCTAGCAAGACTGTATCTCAAAATAAAAAATAAAAAGGGCTAGAGATGTTGCCCTGTGGTTAAGTTCCCCTGGGTTCAATCCCTGGTACCAAAACAAAAGAATGATCATTTTAGTATCTGTTTTAGTCACCTTTTTGTCATTGTATCCAATATACTCTATAAGAACAACTTAGGGAAGGAAAAGTTTATTTCACTGACAGGTTCTGAGGTTCAGTCCATAGTGGGCCTACTCCATAGCTCTGGGCCTAAGATGAGGCAAAGCATCGTGTTGGAAGGGTGTGATAGAGGAGAGAAACTCAAGTCATAGCAGCCAGGAAGCAGAGAGAGCTCTGCTCACTAGGAACAACATATAAAACCCACGCCCCCAGTGTACAGCCACACCCTACCTGTGTACAGTGACCACTTACTTAATCTATTCAATTGAGTTAATCCACCAATCAGTTTACAGTTCTCTTAATCTAATGGTTTCACCTCTGCATACTCTTGCATTGTCTCTCACTGGTGTTTTCTAAACAATAACATTATCAGACTTCAAATCTTGGCACTGCCACTTAGTGTGTGATCTGAGAATGCTTCTTTGGTGAGCCTCAGTTTTGTTTTTTTTTTAAACATTTTTTAGTTGTAGGTGGACACAATATCTTTATTTTATTTATTTTTATGTGGTGCTGAGGATCGAACCCAGTGCCTCACGCATGCGAGGCAAGCGCTCTACCACTGAGCTACAATCCCAGCCCAAGCCTCCGTTTTCTCATCTGTAAAATAGAAATAGGATGGAATAAGAAAACATGTGGACATGCTTAGCACAGTGCCTGGCATCTAGTTAGTGCTGAACAAAAACTGCCTGTTATGTTCTCTCTCTAACCAGGATGTACAGACAAGGGAAGGGTGATTTGTTTGCCTGAAGCACAAGAGAACCTGCTTCCTTTATGAGAAACTGGGGGTAGAGGGGCAGGGAGCAAGGCCATGGGGAGCAGTATTAATCTCATGACAGGAAGACAACACCACAGGAATGGAAACAGAAAAAAAAAATGTGGGGGAAGGAAGAAAGGAAGGGAGAGAGGGGAAGGAGGAAGAGCAGGAGTGAGGGAGAATGGAAAAGGGAAGGAAAGGAAATGTTCATATTCACAATAGATGTTATTACTTTAGTGGAACAGAGTTGCAATTAAGCAGGAGCTCCCACTCTAACTCTCCCTCTCCAGTGTAGGCAGAAATCCTTTAGCAATTTCCTAGTCCAGTGGGCTGATTCAGATCCAGGACGCCAAGAGAGCGGCATTTCACTGGAAGTACTCCCTGCCAAGCTCAAAGCTTGTTGTGGGAGTAAAAGAAATAGAGGCAGTTGTGCTTGGGTTGAGAGGAGGAAGGAGGGGGCCAGGGAATAGGAGTAGCTGCTGTACTCAGATTTTGAAAAAATGAATTTTTTTCTCCCATTGTTTGCTTCTCCCAGGATCTTTCCCTTGAATCTCCCCCATTGAATTTCAAAGTATGTTGCTTACATACCCAGTAGACAGTAAAATTAGCTCTTAAAACTGTATTATAGGGCTGGGATTATGGCGCAGTGGTAGCGTGCTCGCTTAGCACGCATAAGGCACTGGGTTCGATCCTCAGCACCACATAAAAATAAAATAAAGATATTCTGTCACCTACAACTAAAAAATAAACATT
>PVHX01025215.1:0-22701 GCA_004024805.1 Geosciurus inauris | reverse complement strand
TATACACATATAATCTATTCATATATTCATTCCTATGTACACATATGCATATACATGTATATGCATGTCACACATGTTTGTATTGACATACTCCCAAATAACTACTTGTTTGTTAATTACACATATTATATTCAACTTTTGGAGAGAAGCCAGCACTGTAGCTGGGTGACAGAAACAAGAGGCCTGTGCTGCCTAGAAGGATTACCATGAGAAGGAAAAATGTCCTGGTATATATGGACTTTTTTCAGGTCAAAAGAACTAAGCTCAAGAGGTTCCCTGGAATGACTCTCCCCTGCATGTTGATGCCCTCTGCTGGCCTGAGGCACACTCTGGCCTCATTACCACTGAGCCACTGCTGGCCCGTCTGACCCCAGGGAAGGACCCTCTTGTCTTAAAATGGAGCTCCTGAGTCCAGGTGTGGGGTTTCTCAAGAGCTGGAAGAGGGGAACAGAGGTCACAATGGGGCAAGCCCCTTCATTTCAGAGGCAGAATGTGGCTCTGATTTAGGATCTCCTGTCCTAGGAGAGCCATAAAGTTCACTCTGTCACACTAGGTCTCTAGTTTTTTGGTACTCCAAGTGTGGCACACAGACCAGCAGCCTTACCACTAACTGAGGGGCTTCTTAAAAATGCAGATTCTTAGGCATCACTCCAGACCACCTAAATCAGAGCCTGCATTTTACCAAGGATGCCCAGGTGAGAAGGACTGGTGAGAACCTGGATGCATGGCGTGAGGTTTCAGTGACTACAGGACTATTTGGGGAGTGAACAGGACACCTGTAGTCAGGTCTCCTAACACACAAGGCACCAGAAACAGGTGACTAAAGGCCCAAAACCTCTGTCATCTGCCACATGATCACAGAGACACAGAGGGGTAGTGAAAAGGAGGTTCAAGTGCAGTCATGTGTCACATAACAACGTTTTGGCCATCAATAAACTGTATACACTGTGATGGTCCCATAAGATTATATGATCTAATGATGCCATAGCCATCTTAGTTTGCATGGGTACACTCTATGATGTTTGCACAATGATGAAACCACATAAAGATATGGTTCCCAGAATGAATCTCTTTTGTTAGGTGATGCATTACTGTACCTTGAAATGCCATAGGTACATCTGGAATAACTCCAGCTAGCAGAGAAATATGGAAAATGTAATGGGAGGGGACTTTTGTCCCACCTCATCAAGTAATGAGGCCCAAGCATGGGAGCCTGACCATTTGTCTCACTTCACATAGGTATCTTTCACTGTCTATCTGGAGTGGTGCAGGTGGGGGTTCTGGGCTTCCCCAAAGCCAACATAGTACTTGGCCACTTACAGACTCTTCAATTGGTGCTACTGTTTAATATGTGGAAAAAGTTTAGCAAAATAAGCATTTTTTGAGCTTAATTATGGTCAGTTAGTGATGGCTTCTGGACACAAGGATGTGGTAGGTAGAATTTGTGACTTGAGGCCCCCAGATACTGTACCCTGATCATCAGAACCTGTGAGTATATGAACTATGACCTGATGACAGTGCTGTGTTTTATGGCACAGCTGACCTTCAGGTAGGGAAACTAGACAGTGGCCTGATCTAATCACATGTGCCCTCAAAAGCAGAAGGGGAAGCCAGAGAAGTTGGAAATGTCTGGACTGCTACACGCAGATGAAGATGGAGGGGCTGTGTAAGGAGGTCTCGCGGGGTCTCTCGGAGAAGTGAGTAGGCCCAACTATACAGCCACAAGGAAACAAATTCTGCCACCAACATCAAAGCATATGCCTGGGAGTGATCCTTCCCAGGGCCTCTGGAAATGCAGCCTGTCCACACCTTGACTATGGCCTTGTGAGGCTCTAAGATCCCAGCTGCATGTCCGACTTATGGAACTATGAGCTGACCAAGGAGTGTTGTTTTAAGCTGTTCAATTTGTAGTAATTGGTTACACACCAATAGGACACAAAATTTAAGGCATGCAAGGGAGGAATGAAGTGTTTGGTCACTTCTTAAGATGATTCTGGTCTGGTTGATAGGGAAGAAGGTTGCCAAGAAACAGATCCAAAGGTGGCAAATGGACCAAGAGCCAGGATAGTAGCTCCCCTTGTCCACAGGGACTGTTCCAAGACCTCAGTGGATGCCTGAAACTGGAAACTGTGGGTAGTGCCATCCCCAATAAATGCTATTTTTTCCTGTACATTTACATACCTGATATGGCTTAATTTATAAATTATGCACAGTAAGTGATTAATAGCAGTACCTAATAACAAAATATAATAATTATAACAATATACTGTAATAAAATTTCCAGCATCACTACAGTTGCACTTTGGGGTCCTTATTATGTAAAATAAGAAGGACTTGAACACAAGCACTGTGATACCAAGATAGTCACAATGGCTATTAAGTGGTTAATGGGAGGGTAGTATATACAGCATGGATATATTGGACACAGGGATGATCATATCCTGGGTGGGATAAAGCAGGATCATATGAAATTTCATCATGTTACTCAGAATAGTATTCAATTTCAAACTTATGAAATGTTTATTTCCTTAACTTTCTAATTTAATATTTTTAGTCTGTGGTTAATCATGGTTGACCACAATTGACATTGGGTAACTGCAACCACAGAAAGGGAAACCACAGATAAGGGGGGACTACTGTATACTTTTTTCTATTAAGATAACCTACTAATGAGCAATAATTTAACTTTAACTGCATAGTTAGCAAATTTGGCTGGAGGACAGGCATCAGGATGGATATTTTCTAATTAGTTTTGGTAAGTTCTTAACAAAGCTCCTATCTTAGGACTGCTGAGTAATAGGACTGGTCTGTTATTAGTTTCTGTCCCCTGGGTACAGAGGAACATAGAATATAGCAAGACCTTGCATATGAAGACAACACAGGATTCTCATACTCATCACCCATGTTCCACCACTACATGGACTTTTGGTTGGATCAACCAGCTCTTCTTCAGAAAGCCCTCATGCAAGTCAAAACATCCTGGAGAAGTTGCACATGCTAGGTCTCACACCCTTGACAGTGAATGTGAATTGGACCAGTACACTCTTTGCTGAAATAGAAGCTTATAGAAGGTTTACCAAAGTAGCAGTATGCTTTGAGTTTAGTCTACCAGTTTTGCTAATGGGTAGGGTGAGGGAAAAAGTTGCTGGAATGTTCAAATGCAGTGGTCAGAGAAGGACATAGCCCTGGAGAGGTCCTGTAAGCATTTATAGGTTTTGTCTCTTCTGTTTCAAGGTCAGAGAGTCCTTGGCCAGTTCACTGAGTAAGGACATGCATACCAGCTTTTTCCCATGTCTGTGTCTCCTATGACTCCCCCTCTGTAGAAATCTGGTCATGGAGTGAGGGACCTGATTAGGGGAAAGGGACAGGAAGTGAGAACAAAGGGAAGTGGATATGCATTCCTCACAGCTGACCTTGGCAGGACAGCTCCAGCTAACTGTAATGGGATGGGTAGAGGGGACTGAAGGGCTTCTGCCCCAAGCACAAACTGCCTTGCCAACATTGGCCATGTGTCTTTCCTGTTTTACACCAACAGGCCTTGCAGACCAGCAAAGAGAGGACTTCCATCCACCAAATGCATTTAGTCAAAGAACTCAAATTTTAGCCCATGATTACGTGCCACCATCTCAGCCAGTTCTGAACCTTCTAAAACAGAATTCTGCCCACATTAGAAACTTCAGGTAAGTATTTTTATGTTCACATAAAGACTTTTCTTTTAATCGAATAGTAAAAAGATTATCCAAGTCAAGAGTACCCACTCAGTGGTCTCAAAATAGCTCCCCACCCAGCCCAGATGCAGGACTTCTTACAGGGGGGATCGAAGGGTGTGTAGGGTCCTTCCTCCTCCTCCTCCTCCTCCTCTTCCTCCTCGTCATTCTCGTTGTTTTCATTGTCCTCATTCTCATTCTCTGTCTCGTTGCCAGCCTCGGCAACACCATCATCCCTCCGCGTGCCATTTGCACCCCTGTCTGGGGCACTGCTGGGCCCTGTTCCGTTCTCCACAGTGTGCTTAATTGGGATTTTAATGGCCACTTCAGATTCCCCATTGGCATAAGCTCTGCTGTTTATCAGTCTTTGTCTCTGGAAAGAAAGTGACACGTTTTCCATGGTCAGAGGGATTGCAAGTACCTTACACCCAGAACATGCCTAATGGGGAGATGCTTGCAGGAGACTCTGGAGTCAAGTGTTAAGAGATTCCTCCAAGTAAAAAAGTAATAATCAATGCAGACAACTCCTTCTCAGAGGGAAGATTAACACTTTATGACTCAATGGAACTTGCAAATCCCTTTAGAGGAACATCTCCACATCTGGGATTTGTGGCTTTTTGATGTTTGTGCATGGTGGTGTTATCTTTCTTCCCTGAATTGCAGTATTCCCTTGTGAGAAAGCCACACAACTCTGTTTGGACTAGTATGTCAATAAGGCTGCTACTCCAGAGAAAGAAAAATTAGGTCAGAGACTCTGGATTACTTTAAATGAGGGTGACTTTTATTTGTCATTTATTTCTGTGCAAATTTATATCAAAGGGTTTTACTGGAATGAAGAATAAAAGAAAAAGATAGGAAGAAAGGGACAGGTAAGTGTTTCTACACAACTGAGGGCTAGATGATGTCTTTCAATGTGTGTGTGGGGGAGAGCAAGGATCAGGATACACTGCTGGCCAGAGGGCAGACATGCTGGGAAAGGGTTTAAGGATGTTATTGTGGTAGATCTTGGTTTAATCCCTTCTTTCACATCAGGGAATTTTCCTTCCCTTAATGTCCCCCTCCTGTCCAGTGGTACATGAATGGTACTTTCCCAGATACCTCATTGATCAGCATTCGACTAGCCATGGAGAGCCGGGTCTTGGGGGGAAAGTGGCTTGTGATCATGATTCGAAGGCCTGCCTCAGAAAAAGAAAGCTGGTGCGGGTAGGCCGACAGCAACTCATCCACCATGATCACTGACGCTTTGCGGTGGAAATTGGCTAGGGAAATGACAAGATAAAATAAAATAGCATCAGGGCTAGGAGCAGGAAAGAGGCACTCATTAATTCTTCATCTCTTTCTCATCTGTTCCTTTCTCTCTCACTCTTTACTTGTTTGTTCTCATCCACCCACTCACCTACCTTCTATACATCCACCCACCCATCCACCTACCTTCCATCACCCATCCATCCTCCACCTCTCCATCCTTATTCCCTCCCTCCATGTCTCGGTCCTTCCCCTTCCTTCCATCCCATGCATCCAGGGAAGCTGGTAGTAAGCCAAATTTGAAGAAGAGTCAAAATCTCCTTTCCATGGGTCTTATTAAAAACTCACTTGAAATGATTTGAAACAAATCAAGCACCATTCATCACTATGGGAAGAAGGAATGATAACATAAGAGAATTCTTCCCTATCCTCAAAGAATTCTTTTCCTACCACTTAAATGTGGAGTATAAGAAAGATCTCAATAACCTTCAGTAACCCTGTGTACCCTTCAAATCACAATGGCATTTATATTGAGCTGTTAAATGCTGACAACTGACTTTAGGGCCCAGTGGAGGTCATGGTGAGGAACTGTACACCTCTTGCAGTCCAGCCCATGAGCACGGTTGATGAGGAGGCGAGTGGGCAAGCTGTCTACCTGCAGGGGACTAATATTCAGAGCCGGGTGGGCATAGGTCTTGTACAATGATTTGCTGGGAGGCCTGAAAAAATCTTCTGTCAAGGCCCAACCCCTCTCACTGAATGAGCAATAGGTGCACATGACTCACAGGTGCCTGCCCAGCCTCTCACTGCTTGCTGCTGTTTTCCAGGCTACTAAACCATGAGATGATCTCTGGAAATATGGATTCATTTTAGGTAGCTCTCTGAGGTCCCCTAGGAATATTCCTTTTATGGATATAAACTACCCAGAAAAGAAGAAACTAAATAAAATCCTCACTTTGAATGATACTAAATAACATTTAAGTTTTTATTATTAAACATAATCATTCAAAAATATATTGAATATTTGATTTTTAAAAAGTTAATAATTACCCAGAGTCAGAGATATATTTGAAATAACCTATATCTTTTCTAATTTCTTTTTTGTCTTTTTTTCCTGCCAAGCAACCATATGGGACATATTTCAAGGGAATTTTTTAAAAATTTTAAATGAAAAATGAAACAGTTCAGGCAAATCCAATAATAATTTTCTGTGTTCCTCCATGAAAGAATATTATTTATCAGAGTGCACCACATTGTTTCCCTTAGTATATCAACTCCTTTGTGGAAATAGATTGAATATAAGAATAACTTTGAAAAGAAAGGTTATTTTCCTTTGGCAGTTTGGAAGCTGAGTTAACGTGACCTGAAAGTGAATCTGCATAGAGGTAGTAATGTACTAAGAGCATCTGTCATTTGTGGAGCATTGCACTGACTCAGTTATCTACTTAATCAGCTTTCCTCATTACAAAAATAATTTCCATTTACCAGAAGAAAAAAGTGAGACTCAGAGAGGTAAAGTAATTTGCTTCATGGTCACACAGCCCTCATATGACAGAACTAACACCTTGAAATCTTTGTTCTTCTCTCATTGACCATCTTGCCCTAATTTCCTGATATCCAGAAAAAAAATTTGTTTGCTAAGACTGTCCATGGAGCTTTTGGAGTTGGTTCATTGTCAAGTATGAGACGATGCCACTGAAGGGCAGGTAGGAAGACTGGAAACTGCTGTCTCCTGTCTCTCAGAACAGGCAGCGTTCCCTCAAGGACAACTGGAAACCCTGTGTGTGGCTAGGAGAGGGGGCAGAGGGGCCTCTTGGGCACACGGATCTGCTGCTTACCTTTCTTAAGTAGCACCACAGTTGCGTCGCAATTGCTGCTGTCGTCAACTTCAGCATTGTTAGCCAATCCATTGACCATGTTCCCAGCACCTTTTGTCCTCCTTTCAAAGCACTGATGTATGCAGGCATTATATCTAAGCAAAGGAGAGAACGGAAACAGTTCATCAGCCTTGACCACTCCTCTAGTTCCCCAGTGTCTCCCGAGTGCTCTCTGAGCGACTGCCTAGATGCATGGGGTGGGATCCAATGCCTCTGGATATGATTGTTCTTATTTCATCTCCCATTTTCCCTCAAAATATGAAGCTTGTTCTACTTTTCCAGATGAAAGATGTACTGCAAGTGAAAGTCAAACTGCCATCATACAGATCAACAAGGGCGCTCTGCTATCTTGACCACCTCTTCAAAGTTAGTGGCAAGAACTCTGGGATTGAGCTCCCTCACCCAGTGTGCAATGGAAGGACTGTGATAAGGCTCAGAGGACAGTCAGGGTCCACCTCCCTCTGGCCATGTCTCCAAGGCTTTTGCTTCACGGGAGAAGGTGAAGAGGTCTTGTCTCTAGTGTCGTCTAATGGCTGGACGTCAGGGTCTATGTGTTAGAGGTTGGATGGCCATCTAGGTGTCTGTTTTTGGTTTCCTGTGGTCACAATTTTTATCCTGTGACTCTGTTACTATTGTGTAATGAGATATTGGCTTTATGAAAAAATTCTGGGCTATATAATTCTTCAGAATAATGGAGTGAGAAAATTGTGCAAGGATTCTTGCATGCTCTAGTAGAAGAGGTTTATATAAGCCACCAAGAGTTTTTGGCAGGTAAATGTTCTGGTCCCTTGATCTTGTGTATTAGAGGATTACCACAGAGTAATCCCAAAAAATTCATGAAAACTTATAGGCAAAATGTGTAAGCAAAGTTGGGTAGGGTTTCCAGAGACCTTTGAGCCACTACTGCTCTTTCCCTCTCTCAAAGATCTGCAGGCTCCATGGACTACTGGTCATGGAACAACTCACTGAGGAGTCTCACCCAGCTTGACCTCTGGCCTCACACAGGAACAGTAGCCAAGCATAGCAACTCTAAATAGCCAGCTGGAAGACCCCTCAACTTGTCTCCCCTCCTTTTCACATCCCTTTTGTTGTTTCATACAGCCATGAAGTTCCCTGGGGTCCCTTATGCCTGGTTTTTCAGTCTGTGCTTCATGAGTGTGGGTTGCCTAAGGGGACCTGAAGACAGGGGGTCCCTCTGTGGCTGGGCCTCCTCTTCTAGGAGCCCCTTTCTGTAGTCCCTGGTGGTCGTTCCTACACTGCATGAGGAGAACAAAAAACTAGTCAAAAGTGATGGATGCTGGCTATGTAAAGGGAAGTGAACAGGTCAATCCTGGAAGACTCTCAAGATTCAGAAGAGCGGGGTCCAGAGTTAGAACATCAGTGTTTTACAATCCTCACAAAGTAACCGATCCAGATATTGGGCATCACAAACAGAAGCAACATCAATGTGCCTCTTGATGGAAAAACTCCCCACTACTTGGGACATAATCTGTCCTGAATTGGGTCAAACACTGACATACAGGAAACACAGAGGCCAAATGAACAGACTGCACTAAACCACAAGATGTAATTATCAATTTGTAAACCATGGGAATCTCTGCAAAAAACCAAACTTTGTCAAAGAAAAAATAACAAGGAAACACCACACACACACACACACACACACACTCACACACAGGACAGTTTATACAGATGAAGAGAGACCTAAAACATGGTACAACCAATTACAATGAGTAGAATTCATTTAGATTCTGATGTTAAAAATATTTATGATAAATTATGAGACTAAATGAAAACTGTAAACTGTGACATTTATGAGACCAATGAAAATTTGAACACTGGGTATTTTATGATATTAATGAATTTGCATTAATTTTAGGTATGATAATCGTACTGTGGCTATGTTAAAAAATAAGTCCTTTTAGAAAAAATATACTGAAATATTTTTGGACTATGTCTGGGGCTTCAAAGTTATGTGGGGTCGGGGAGGGAAACACACAGTGTGGGTGGAGAGTTATTGGGCCAGTGGTGAACACATGGGGCTTGTCTTACTGTTCTGTTGACTTATGTATATTCAACATTCTCTTTACTGAAAAGATTTCCCCACCTTCTAGATTTGACCAGAATGCCCTATAATAGGGAGAGAGGCAGTGCTTTATGCCATCTTGACTCAGAAATCATTTTCCCCATAGAAAAACTGACTTGCATGAGAATTTCCCTTTAAAGTATAACTGTATATTATACATTTATTGAGATTCGGAAAACAGAATAACAAAATCATACAACGAGGGCTTTCTTGCAACCAGATATTGGGTTAATAACTTAACTGAGATGCCACATTCCATCCTTATTAAAAAAAACCCTATGAGGTAGGAACTATTATTCCTGCTTTGCAGAAGGGGAAACTGAGATTCAAAATGATGGAATAACTGAGCCAAAGTCTCATAGCTGATGACTGGGAACGGTGAGGCCTGCTGCCAGGGCTGCGTATGAAGTACTTGTTCTTACTCACCAGAACATTCTGCCTCTACTGGGGAACATATCCCAAAGCAGTGTACTGAAAGAATCCTTGCCAAGGCCATGTATGCTACATTTCCCCTTAAGGTTTCTACCTATCCACCTATCTGGCCAATCCAAAATTGCTTTTGGACCTTCAGACAGAATGTTTAGAGTCATTTTAAAGCTATCTACCCAGGAGGCAGCCGATGATTCTAATATATGCTGCTTTTTTTTTTTATTGCAGTTGCTCTGTTTTATATTTTTAATTGAATGTTTTAAATTTTGTGCTTGCACCCTGAAGCTATTTTATTGTGAAGCATGCAATTTTATAAATCAGATTTTATAAAACCCAATGATTAAAGTCTCTGATTGCAGAGGGGGATGGCTAAAGAGCAGAGATTTCAATTTAGAACTTGGGACCAGAATTTATGCAGAAAATTCCACCAGCACGGTAGCTTCCATTCGCTCTTTTATTTGTGTCCTGCTGGAATTGAACAGCTGGAATGTTGGTAAAGCTGAAACCTCAGCAGAAACACACCTCATTAGCTTCTACATTTGCTATGATTTGGGGTAGAGGAGAGGATGTGTTTGCTTAAATGTCTGAATGCCCAGGCAACAGCATGTGGGATTTTATGATGGCTCAGAAAAGGGGTCCAGTGTCCTTGGAAAGCATGTGAGCAACAATTGTCAACCTCCCTTCCCTTATTAGAACCACTGTGTACTTGAAGCCCACCTCATTCTATGAAGCCCCTAGTGAATTCATGATGGGACATACTTTCATCTAAATTCAGATTCAAGTCCAAGGTCAATGTTGGGTATCCAGCAGACATCCTATGGATTCTTCCTGAATAACTGGCAAATTCCCCTTCTCAAAAGGGAAGAAGAGAACGTTTGAGTCTTGGAGAATTCAAACTTAGAGCTTCAAAAAATTTTCTTTTTCTTTTTTTGAAAAGTGCAATAATAGAGAACACTGAAGGAATCTGTCTGTGTTGTTTGAGGCCTCTCTGTTGCAGCATTGATTCCCCATGTGGTTTTATTACTTGAGGTAAACAGGAGTAAGATGGCTGTTCCCATCTTTAAAGCCTTTTCCTTTGGAGGCTAGAAACTCTGGAAAGCCTTGGGTTTAGTTCTATGGTGTGGACTTTTGGTTTCTTCATCAGTTTCTTCATGGTAACTCCATACAAAGGTATGTTTGAGTGAGGTCCTACTCTAGAAATCTCATATCCAGAAAGGAAACCCAGATATTGGGTCCACATGGGCCATCAGACAGTCCTTCTGGCAAAAGTCAGATGCCATATTGAGATGAGGAGCAGATTACTTATAGACTACCCTGTACATCACCCATGCTAGTTTCTACATTAAGGTTCATATGATGTTCACTGGTGGTCATACTGCTTTCTCTTAATAGGTCTCAGTCACTGGTGGCCAGAATTAACTTTTTCCAGGCCTCACCAGCAAGAAAAACCTAACATGGCAAGCAAGACTGCTACCTGATTTGTCCAAACTGGAAATTTCTGATAGTTCTCTACTTTCTTGCACCTTGATAAGGTGGTCAGTTCTATAGCTACATATGCGAGGGAATCTAGGAACTAATTTAGGGTAAAAGAAACAAGTTCCCATGGGGGACTGGCAGCTACAGCTCTGCATTATTTATAAGCTCTCCATCTCAGTGACAGTTCATGAGCACGAGAGAGCAGTTTCAAAACCATGGTGCTTACATGTCACTTGGAGTATAGGAGACATTGGCAATATCTCTTTTAATAAAATTGGTAGGCTACTCTGACTCCATGAGGGAAAATAACATATGATATGGTGGCTTAAAAATATATCAACAGATCTTTGGACACTATTTCTTTCAACAGGTGAATTAGAGCTCTTGAGTTTGGCCTGTACTTAGTGACTTACTTCTGAAAAAAAAGAATATAGCAAAAGTAATGATGTGTGACTTCTGAGATGGGATTATAGAAAGTGTTGCAGGGTCTTTCTTCTCTTTCTCTCTGTGGTATTACTCACTCTGGGTGGGGTCACTCAACAGCACTAAGGAGAAGCTCTTGTGGTGAAGAACCAAGCTCTCTCACAAACAGCCAGCATCAGCCCACTACCCCTGTGAGCAGGCTATCCCCAAGGCAGATCTGCCATCAAGTCAAATATATGATGGCAGTCCTAACCAACATCTCATGAGAGACCCTGAGCTAGAACTCTGCAGTTAAGCAACTTCTGGATTTCCAGCTCTTAGATAATACATGTTCATGATTTGCAGCCACTAAGCATTGGTATAACTTGTTATGCAGCAATAAATGACTAACACAACAGGAGTAATGAAAGTCTGCAGGTAAGTACTTCATGGTTTCAGTCATCTCATTGTGACCTTTGTCCCTCAGCCCACATAGAAATAGGATGTGTTGAGTTTTACCTCCTTTCTTATGAAAGAGAAAACCCAAAGCAAGGTTGCCAGATCCTCAAGGAGCAAAGTTTCTAGAAAGTTCTTGAGTGAAACACCAAAGTTTTAATTCTAGCATCATATATGGGTTGGGAGGGTCATTGCTATTATTACTAATCAGAATTACAGAGATTCTTAATAGGCTGCAGAAAAGCCCAATGAATCTGTGAGGTTAGACACTAAAAACCCAGTTGGATACCCATTCTCTACCCTACTTCTCTTCTCACATCATGCTAGAGATAGGAAACAGTTTTGGAAAGGAAATGAAGGAGGTATTTCACTTACTTCATGATGACAATGTAGATCAAGTACATCAGCACAAGGACCAGAGACTCCCACCTGCACACAAACCAAGAACAGTTAAAGAAAGTGGCCATGGGCAGGCAGCCATGAAGCCCACCAGTCCATGCAGAAAACATCTGAGTATGCATGAATGGCCAGTGGGCAAAGCAGGTGGGCTACACACAGTCCCTGGTCTGTAGACACTTTCCACTCTGTATACAGCTTTTGATGATCTTCCTCTTTCTTCCCCACCAAAGGGAAATAATGCTCCTTCCTCTCTCATGTCTCCTTACCTAAGGAGCTCCTGGAAAGCTAAATACAGGCATTTGTGTATAAATATGTCCATGGCTTAATCACTCACTGAGATTATTCAGATGTATTTACAAAGAGCAAACACAGACTAGAGGAATAAGTAAGGCTGAGGGGTAGTCAAATACATAGGGCTAGGCAGAAGGGGTGGGGGACAGAGAAATAGAGGGACACAGGGATACACAGAGACAGAGATAACAAGAGACAGAGAGATACATAGAGATAGAGACAGAGAGAAGGAAAGAGACAGTAAAAGACAGAGGGCAAGAGAGCGGGGGAAGTGGGGGAGAGAGAGAGAGAGAGAGAGAGAGAGAGAGAGAGAGAGCGCAAGCAAGCAAGCATGGGCAGGGAATTATAAGAATGAGTGGAAAGGAAAACAGCTAAGAGAAAGGAAGAAAAAATAATGAAACCTTTCAGCTTCTTTTAATTTGAATAAATCTTCTGTTTTCTTTATTCTAGTAACTTCAAGCTAAAACACTGGGAACTTGTTTTCTGAGCTCCCTTTTAGTTGTCAAGTTAAATTAGCTAATTCAGGGACTAATTCTGCCTTCAAGAGGAGGTGACTAGAGAAGGTTCTAAGGGGTAAATTCCAGGTTACAACTATCCTCCTTTTGCTCTTTTCAAATTTCATGTTTAGAAGTTGATCCTAGATAAATATTTGGCCATATGTGTAAAGGACAGACATACAATTTTTTTAAAATATGGCATTTATAAAAGTGAGGAGTTGGAGAGAAGCCAGATAACTGTTAAGTGGGGGACTGGACACATAAATTGTCAGTATGTCTACAGAGTAAGCTACCATATCTCCACACCTCTGCAAATATGTACATATCTACTATATTTCTATAGTAGTGCTCAGAGTTTGAGAGAAGCCATTGTGGTGTCCAAACTTCACCTTCTGCCTGAATCATTGCCTTCTTCTCAAAAGGTTGGAACCACTCCATTTCAGTGCCTACACTTCCAATCCACATGGCAAATGTCTCCAAGTGTTTCTAGTCTAACTTCCACATCATCAATTTCCTGAAATAAATGTATGTGTATATGTAGTGTAAACTTCATGGGAAAGTGAGATTTAGTTCATAGCATTCAATTAGAAGAAAGATGAATTTTAATAGATGCAGTGAGAGTTCACTGGAAAATGAACCAACTTCCATGAAATGTCACAGACAGGTTGAATTAACTCCAGCAATTTCTAAACAAGTATATTTATATTCTTTCTCACTCTATGAGTTTATTTTGGGTTTACTTTTGCTCAGAGGAAGTCCTTCTGTTGCAATATTCCATACCTGACCATTTTTTAGGGATTCCCAGGGGATGAGGTTTTCTGCTTTCTTTGGCTTTTCGAGTTTACTTTGTGGACATGTAGATTCAGGGTTCACACAAGGCCTGCCCTATATTGAATGTACTGGTCTCTCTGAGGCCTCTGTGCCATCCCACCTGCTGTCCTTGGCTTTTGTGGTCTGATCAAATGTCTAATCATCAATGCTCTTTGGGGTTCCTTTCCCATTCCCTCCTTTCCCCAGTGCCATGAGCATCTCTAAATGACCCCATAATTACATGTCAGCCACTTGCCTCCCCTCTTGCCTGCAAGAGTCTCAAGTCAGTGCTGGGCTTGATTCTGGGTTATGTGACCAGCTCTGGAACAGCGTGGCACACAGGTGGTGCTTGGGAAACAGGTTAGGTTGACTGGATCCACATCCATATCTCTGAAGTCACATGGCTCTCCTTCCCCCTTTCCTGCTATTCCTCCCTGGGATGCTGGACATCTTCTCTACCTTCCTTTCCTGACCACACAACTCATTGCTGCCCTCTGAGGATTCAGTTCTGCAGTAAGATCTTGGTTTTTTTCTTCCCATCCCCCAGAATTCCATTTGGAAGCACTCCCAACTGGTCCCTGATTCTCCTGTGAAAGATTGTTCTTTCTTGGACTGGGTTGATACTCCCTGTGCACACCCAGACGGCACTGCTCTGCTCTGATTTCCTAATCTCAAGAGCTCAGGAAGACAGTTTCCAGGTCATGACCCTAAGGACTCTTTTATCTCCCAAAGTCACAACTTGAGAATCAAAAGAAGAAATAAAACATCATCCTGGGTCCTTTAGTTTTCCCTGTGGGCCTTCAGACTCACAGAATACACATTCCAGATTACTTCCGACATTGTGAGCCTGGCTGAATAACCATTGTGGATTCAGGGATCTTGCTCTGCAAGTTGAGAATACGCCCTAATAGGTGGGTCTCTGATGCTTTCTATCTCAAGTGTCTTTTGGTATAAGTACCTAACAGATATTCCCTTGCCTCTTGCCTTAGAATAGAACCCTACCTTGTTTAGACAGCAAATGATCTCAAGGAAAGTAAGTCCAACCTCTAGTCCCAGAGCATGAATAGTAATTGATCTAAAATTGTAATTCTAACCTCCTACCCAAATGTGGCCATTTGTTGGTCAAAGCAAACCTACTTGTTACCAAAGAGATGTAAGGTGAAAGGGTGCTAAGAAAGACACTAGAGCCCCTTCTTCCTCTTTCTTGTCTTCAATACAGACTTGACAGCAGCCATCTTGGGACCATCAGCGAAAGGCCAAGAGAAATGCACAGCCACTGCACCATTTACCCCTGGGATACTTGATATTTAAGAACAATAAACCAATATGGCTGGGTTTTCAATTGCTTTCTATTGAAAGCATTCCTGACTGATTGCTGACCACAAGTTCTTGGCTGAATGTGACCTACTGTACTATGGGATAGGAATGGCCAGGGACTCTAAACCGCGTATGGTAGAGAGAACTTGTTTTCGTGTATAGCTGGCCTTCCTTATCTGTAGGTTCTACATCCATGGACTGAACCAACCACAGAATGAAAATATCTGAAAAAAATTGCTCTGCATTGAACATACATAGAATTTTTTCTTGTTTATTATTCTGTAAACCACATAGTATACCAGCTATTTGTACAACATTTACATTGTGCTTGGGTATTATAAGTAATCTTGAGATGATTTAAAGTATATAGGAGAATGTGTACAGGTTATATGCAAATAATGGGCCATTGAATTTTATTTTTTAAAATTTTAATTTAATTTTATTTTTGGTCCCAGGAATTAAACCTGGGGTGCTTAACCACTGAGCCACATCCCCAGGTCTTTTTATTTTTTTTATTTTGAGACAGAATCTCACTAAGTTCCTTAGGGTCTTGCTAAGTTGCTGAGGCTGTCCTTGAACTTGTGATCCTTCTATCTCAGCCTCCAAAGATGCTGGGATTACAGGTGTGTGCCACTCTACTAGGCTAATAATGGGCCATATTTTGTGAGATTTGAGCATCCACAGATTTTGGTATCCTCAGGGGATCCTGAAACCAAACCCCCACAGACACCAAGAGGCGACTGTATTTGTGCTTGGCAAAGCTCATTTCATCCTAAAGAGTACTCTAGTTTCAAAATAAACACAGCTGAGATTAGTTTCCTTTTGAAGATTTGGAATGAATTGATTACCTGCTTTGAAATCTCTAGGACATGATGGAATATTCTATATCAAGGAATAGAATTCACTGTTTAAAGTATTACTGAAATGTTCCTGTGCTTTAGTTGCACAGATTAAAGAATCTGAGTTTACAGAGAGAACTCAGCTCTCATGCACACTGTTTCAGCAAGACAAATGCTTGTGACTGGCTGGGTAAGAAGGTAGGAGAAGTGAACACTGACAAATATCTTCAAGTTCAATATATTTTGCTTTTCTCCAATGAGTTGAAATCCCTGGATGTCCCAAAGCAGTTAAAGGCCAGTGGTGCAAACTTTAATTTCCCAGCCTCGCTCATGTGAAAAATGCTCTCCCTCAGCCCAAGCATGTAATAACAATAATTATGCAACAGGCCGGCACTTTGGGAATGATGTTATTTTGGTGCAATGAAAGCCCTCCTGGCTCAGTTCTTCCCTGGAAGTCACAGCTGTGAATGGTTTATGATTCCAACATCTCCCAGGCTAGAATAAGGCTAACCCAGAGATTTGTGACTCAATTATCTGTGGCCCTCCTGGTCCCATATTCATAACTCCATGTACAAGAGAGCTCAGATCAAAGGTCTTGATGACCTGTTCCTTTTAAGAATCTAGACACTTCAAGTTTCCAGCTTGGGGTTCTATCCTGGGAGGATATGGTTTGAATCTGAAATGTCCCCCAAATGCTCATATGTTGAAGGCTTGGTACCCAATGCAGCAATGTTCAAAGGTGGGGCATTTGAGAAGTGATTGAATCATGAGGGCTCTGCATCCATCAATGGTCATCCATTGTTGGATTCATAGGTGAATGGATGACTGGGAGGTAGTGGAACCTGCAGGAGGTGGGACCTAGCTGAAGGGTATGAGAACTTGGGGGCATGCCCTTGGGGACTCCTTCTTGTCCTTGCCCCTTCTTCTCTCACTCTGCTTCCAGGCCACCATGAAGTGAACAGGTTTGCTCTGCCATACCATCTCCATCAGGTCACAAGTCCATAGTTTCTACAGAAAACATTTCTAACGGATGGTGGACCACCATTTCTTGGCTGAACATAAAATGCTGCTCAATGGGCTTTAAGTTTGGTGAAGGACTCTAAACTGTGTATAATAGGGCCAAGAAACTATAGACTGAAACCTCTGAGACCTGGTGTGAAAATAAATCATTTCTCCTTTAAGTTGTTTTTCTCAGGCATTTTGTCACAGCAATGAAAAGCTGACTAACACAGCTAGGGTCTCCTAACATCATGGGGAAAAAAAGTCTTTGGAATGAAGTGAAAATGGACTGCCCCTTTGTAGCTCCATAACTCCTGAAAGTTTGTAAAAGAGGTTCTGAGGATAATGAATGACAGTGGCTTATCTCAAAACCTGCTCTTATCTTTTCCTGCCATGGTTTGTATTCAGCAATGCCATGGAAATGGCAGAAAAAGATCTCCCTCAAGAATGGCAGCAACCACCCTGGGCTGGCCTCTCTTGATCTTTTTCAGCAGTGGAAGAATCATTGAGATCAACTGTGATCTTAGCTTGCTTTGCCTTTAGGGCTACATCGCTAGCAGACTAGCAACAATGAGCAACACCAAATCACCTACTATTTGCTAAGGCAGAGCTGCAGCTTTGCTAATTGTGCCATCAGTTTGCAAAAAGTTACTCCTGGAAGTTTTCTTGTACTGGATTTCATCCCCAAGAACCTGGGGAGAGAAAACCACCACCCCATTGGATGGCCACATCCAGGATGATAGCACTAGGAGGCTCTTTCTTACCTCTGACTCGGGGCCTCCCAGGCTACTCCATCCCTTTCAAGCTGTTGATTACTAGTGCTCAAAAAAGACTTCCTTGGGCTGAGGCTGTAGCTTAGTGGTAGAGCGCTTGCCTAGCATGCGTGAGGCACTGGGTTCGATCCTCAGCACCACATATAAATAATAAATGAATAAAATAAAAATCCATCAACAACTAAAAAAAAATATTAAAAAAAAAAGACTTCCTTCTTATATTTTTATGAATCAATACGGAGATTATGTGTCTGAAAGATCCCCCTCCTAGTTGTCTCCTCCTCTCCCCTCTTGGACAGAGGAGATAGAAAGAGATTTGTCAAAAAGTATCTTAATAATACTCCAGCAAAACACATGATATTTATTATCAACATGATGATAGGTTCCCTGCCATCTTCAAATTCTGGAAATCATAGAGATATCCTTTGACATAGAGATGTCCACCTAGCAAAGAGTTAGAGCAAAGGGTTAGCATTTCTTTTGCAGAAAGTGAAGCCAGGTGAACGTTCTACTTCTTTTCTAAGCTCATTCCTGGCTTTAAGTAATGCCATGAAAGTTTTATAGCTACAGAGTCACTCTTATTCCTAAAAAGTTATTTCATACTCTTCTACTTCTAAAGATTAAGTATTTGAAAAAATATAACAGGAATGTGCAGCACAGACTATTTCTATTTCCATTTCAGATACATGGGGCTTGGCTTGGTTAGAACTCATTTCAAGGATGGTGATTTGGACAGCTGTCCACGATGTAAATATGCTTCCATATATTTAATTTGGGCAAAGTTTTCTATTTAAAAAAATCATTGATTTTCAGAGCTCTGAGATTGTTCCCTTTGAATGTTAGGCAGAACTTTAATGGGTTAGAAGTCACTGAAGTGCTTGGCTCCTGGATCCTAAGATATAGACAAGATTTGGAATCTTGAGCTTGGTTTGGATACTGATGAACTTTGGATCTGGAATGTTGTCCAAAGGCCTATATGTCAGATTCTTGGTCCTCGGCTTGGCATCAGTGGAAAGGTGGAAACTTTAAGAGGTAAGGCTTAGTGGGAGATCTTTGGGTCATTGGGGGGATAGTGAGATTTAGCCCCTTCCTTTTTCGTTTGCTTTGTAACTATAACTGGTTTTGTTCTGCCATGCACTCCTGTTATATCACAGGACCCAAAGCAACAGGGCCAACTGATCATAGACTGAAACTTCCAAAACTTTGAGCCCAAACAAACCTCTGCTCTTTATATGTTACTTATCTCAGTTATTTTGTTATAGAAACAGAAATCTGACTAACACAAATACAATTTTAAAAGATTAGCCAAATCTCAACCATGGCCTAGCAAATGGCTGACTGAAAGAGAGACCCAGCAAAGTCACAACATCAAACATGGTTCAATAAAAACACATCTAGCTATGAAGATTCTGAATGGAAGCCCCCATTCCAGTCCAAGAGAAAAAAATTTCTGCTTGAGGAAAGCCAATTTAATTTCCTTGTTGAGTTGGACAGAGGATTCCCAAGATATTTGTTGTCCCAAGTTATCATTTCCCTTTCTTTTCTAAACTCTAACTCTGGCCTTCAATATATTTGGATCTGTAATCTAACAAGAGAAAATTGAAAAAGGAAAAAAGATACTTACCAAGAAACTTTTTCATCATAAATGAACTGTGAAAAAAATAAAAAGGAAAGAAGATTAGACATACACATGTGCACATGCATACACACACACACAGACATATTCAATGTTTTTAGATTGCACACCATCCACCCTGCTCACGTGGTGGTAATCAGGGTTGGGGTGTCATGGATCACGATGCACCTGTGGGCAAACTCCTTCTGTACTGGTTTAGTTTTTTGCCAATGTTAGTGAGAGAAAGTGTAGTGGCAGATTGGTGTAGGCACGTGTGGAGCAGGTAAGCATAAGGTAATCCCACTGTTCTTGTAATTTCTATCTGACATGGAGTGATGAGAAAAGCAACACATTGTAGAATTTAGGTCTGGAAGGGCAGGTAAGAGCATGGCAAGTCCTTCCAAATACTAATCCCTTATGTGCCACCTGTGAGATTTCTACACATCTCTGGGCAACATGTAGCACCATCAGTTTTTATGCATGCACTTGAAAGTCTATGTACTCAATACTTTCTTTTCTTTTCTTTTTCTTTTTTTGGTACTAGGGATTGAACTCAGGGGCACTTGACCACTGAGCCACATCCCCAGCCCTATTTTGTGTTTTATGTAGAGACAGGGTCTCACTGAGTTGCTTAGTGCCTCGCTGTTGCTGAGGCTGGCTTTGAACTCGCGATTCTCCTGTCTCAGCCTCCCTAAGTGCTGGGATTATAGGCTTGCGCCACCACGACCGGCTACTTTTTTTCTTTTAATGGACCGTTTTTTTAAAAAAAAAAAAAAACAGCATTTTTTTTCCCCTCAAAGGCAACTTTACATCACAACCAGAAGTGGAAGTTCAGCACACTTAGTGCAATCAATGCAATGAAACAAACAGCATTTGCAGCTCCTGGGTAGATACTGTTGGTGGCCATAACTGGTCATGGGCCTGCATTATGTTAAGGAAAAAGGTTAGGGAGGATCAGAAGGAGTGAAAGACACAAGCACCAAACTGAGTCTCTCCTCATCTGTTGGGACCGAGAAAAAATACACAACAGGATTTAATTTACTTAGTCCCTAGTCCATGCATCATCTAAGATCATTTCCCACTTTGTGACAACATTGGTATAATCCTTTGATTTATATAGGGAAACTGAGTTGCAGAGAACATTAGAAATTTTCAGGGGGTTTCTTGATTTGTTACTGAATTGGTTGTAGATCTTAGTCCTGGTTCTAATTTGCAGTTGCTTTCATGACATATTTATCTGCCCAATGACTTTTTGTGGAAATCAAATAGGCACACACATTTTGTACAATCAGGAAGGTAATGACATAGTTTGCAGCTCTTTCTTTCCAAACTCTCAAAAAATTTGGCTACTTTGCATATGATCTTCTCTAAGTGATCTTCCCTTCAGTGGCAGAAGCCTGCAGGACCATTTGTGTATAAATATAAATAAAGCACCGTTATGACACCAAGATGGTAAAGGAAGCCAGCAATGTGGGCATCACTTCTGTCCCCAGTGATTATAATAATCAGCAGTTATGTTGAGATGATGGCAACACTGCAGACACAGCTCCCGAAATACCCACAAGGAGCTTACAGGTCCAAAGGGTAGGATGGATCTTACAGGTCCAAAGGGTAGGATGGATCTTACAGGTCCAAAGGGTAGGATGGATCTTACAGGTCCAAAGGGTAGGATGAAGAGGAAAGAGCTGGGCTTGTTTATAGCTCTTTCTGCCTAACAAGCCATTGGAAAAAGATGATGTCTTCATCATTTCTGTTATTATCATCCTCATCATCAGATTCAACCAGTTGACATTTGGATGAGAATGTCCAGAATGGGAAGAGAATTAATGAAACAAAGGAAATGACCCCATAATCCAGCTTGGACTGTATGGCATCTGTACCCTGGAAGGCATTCACAGCTGTTCTGCATAATAACCAGCCTTACAAAAAATTGTTGTCAAGAAATAATGAAACAGATCAAATCATCTAAGATGGAAAACACTGTCTATTAATTAATTAATTCAGTTTAGTCTCAGCAATGGGCTGGAACAATCAATTTGTAGACACTTAAGAGAATTCAAGATACTGGAAAAGAGTTTATTAGACCAGGCCAATTTAATTTTCTTCTATCAGGGAAGGCAGACAATATCACATGATATGAAAGCAGCTTTCATTAAGCCCTTATTCTGTGTGATCTTCTCCATGGGTAGACAGGCACAGGTCCTAAAAAAGGAGTTGCTGGTATTCAGAAAGGTACCTTTTGTGAACTTTCCAGGGTCTAGTCATGGGACCAGTATGGCTTTAGCTATTGATTATTTCAATAATCCTATAAAAATTTAGAATGGGCTTAATTATACAAAGAACCCCAAACTGAGAATGGAACTTATGGGGAGCCCAATAAATCAGAGAAATAATGGGCAAAGCCAGAGGGATTGGATAAGATACCCAGGTAGGGACAGAACGTCATGAACTGAAATCAAGAGGATGGTGGTGGCTACGGCTATCCGAGACTGAGATTGGAAGTAGCGGGGTGCCATCTTCCAACCAGTTTTTTGGCAGCTCTCTGCACCTTACCGCCCCACGCAAGAGTCTCGCTCACGTGTGTGAGCGCAGGGCCACCGGGAGGCAGCAGTAGCCGGGAGGTGTGGCTTCAGCACCGGCCGGCAGAAAAGCAGTTGCAGCGGGGGGCCTCGGCACAGGGCTCCGGCTATACGAGACTGAGACTGGAAGTAGCGGGGTTCCATCTTCCAACCAGTTTTTTGGCAGCTCTCTGCGCCTTGCCGACCCACACAAGAGTCTCACTCGTGTGTGTGAGCACAGGGCCACCGGGAGACAGCGGTAGCCAGGAGGAGTGACTTTGGCACCGACCAGTGGAGTGCAGTTGTGGTGGGGGATCCGGCCCAGGGCTTCAGCCTGGAGTTCACCCCGGGCGTGCCAGGCCTGGTTCTGCACAGGGTGCCTGGCCCCAGTGCCCACCCAACCGCGAGAGACCGCTAGCAGTTGCTTCTGTGGACTATCTCCTGAGCGGAACCCCAGCTATTGTTCTTTGTGGACCACCTTCTAACACGGCGGAACTTCCTACATACCAGGGGGCGCAGGTGAACACCTGGGAGCAAATGTTGGCCACGGTGGAACAGCGACTCCACCAGCGGCCCAGAGTCACCTTGGCCTGGGACCAGTACCAAGGATACCAGCCGGGAAAGTACAGCAAACAATGGACAGCGCCACCTACTGCAGGAGAAGTAACAAAATCCTGCAGGGAAACTATAACCGTATAGGAGTTAAAACTGTAACACCTTGGATCGGCAGAGCTAGAAGGAAAGACACACAAACATCATGAGAAAACAAGGGAAGAAAGTGACTCAAACAAACCAAGATACTACACTCCCAGAATCCATGGGCTGTACAGCAGGAGGAATGACAGAACAGGAATTCAGGACGTACATAATTAAAATGGTCGGTGACTTAAAGAATGATATAAGAGAGCAAACCCAGTCAGCAATA
>PVHX01025214.1:0-22620 GCA_004024805.1 Geosciurus inauris | reverse complement strand
GCGGTGGCGCAAGCCTGTAATCCCAGCACTTAGGGAGGCTGAGACAGGAGAATCGTGAGTTCAAAGCCAGCCTCAGCAAGGGCAAGGTGCTAAGCAACTCAGTGAGACCTTGTCTCTACATAAAACACAAAATAGGGCTGGGGATGTGGCTCAGTGGTCAAGTGCCCCTGAGTTCAATCTCCAGTACCAAAAAAAAAAACAAAACAAAAACTGGATAGTGACGATAAATGTACTCTGTACATTTACTGATACCCACTTTAAGTGGTTTTATTATGTTAGTTATACCTTCAAATAAAACTTTCAAGAAAAAATTTTAAGAATTGTTTTAACCTGCTTCAAACAAGGGACTCAATGCAATATCAATTGCATACTATTTTATAGCAGTCTACTCATCAGATGAAATACTCTATATTTAAGTACTTTTTAAATGCCACTAGGTGCTTAATTATAGTTACCCAAAAAGTCACAGTCTCTTTACAAAGGAAAGGGGGAAATTCGTTCGGTGCACTTAGTGCTCACCCCAGTTCCCAGCCCCTAACTTTCCAGAGAATAGAAAGAAAAAGGAAGCCCTCCCTATATTTGCAAGCGAGCAAATAAAACTCGGAAGACTTGAGTTTCTGCGCCGGCGTGGACCTGGTGCGCGTGCGCACGTCCGTTACCATAACGACCAGGAGACGCTGTACCTGCTGGGACTGAAAAGAGAGTGAGCGCGATTTTTCAGTGATGGATAAGAAAATTTCACCCGAGGCCGAAGTGGGAGAGCTGGAGCTTGATGCCGTAATCGGCTTCAATGGTGAGACTTCGAGCATCCACGAGCTAGGCGGGTTAGGAACCCCAAAGACGTGTAGAGCATACAGGGATGGCGAGACTCTGGGCGACACCTGAAAGGCAGTCGGGACTGTAGCAAAAACCCGGGATCCAGCAGCCTTACTCGCCCAAGGGTTTTGGAGAGACTTCCTCGTCCCGAGCCTCAGAGAGAGGGATGGTTTTTTAACTGCTCAGATAAGCACCAGCACCTAAAAGGGACCAAATGTCTCCTCACCAGAACATGATGAATGATGAGTAAGTGTCCGTGGTGAGATTCTCAGGCGTGAAGATTTCAAACCAAGATAGAAGGTGAATGGGACACAGGGTGGGGGGGCGGAGGAGAAGAAAGAGATGTTTTTGCTCAGGGGAGAGGCCTGGCCACTGGAATTACATTTTATTTGTGACTGCTTCTACTAGTGTATGTTAAAGAGGTGGCACAGGCCTGTAATGCCAGCAGCGGGAGAGGTTGAGATATGAGGATGGCAAGTTCAAGGTCAGCTTCAGCAAATTAAGCAGGCCCTAAGCAACTTAGTGAGACCTTGTCTCAAAATTTAAAAAAAAAAAAGAGCTGGAGATGTGGTAGTTAAGCACCCCTGGGTTCAATCCTCAGTACGCTCTTCCTCTGCCCCCCACCCACCCCAAAAAAAGAGGAGAGATGCTGTTTTGTTTTGTGGTTTGTTTGGAGGATGAGAAAAAAAGACTTTAGAGAAAGCAAACTTTTTAAAAAAGTGTTGTGATGCCTGAAAATTTTTAAATTATAATCGCTGACAAGTTGTAAGCATATTCTAGGACATAGCCCTTGAGTGTTTTACTTTAACAGTCTCTGATAGAAAGCGACACTGCATATATCTAAGATGTTGACCATCTTTAGAAGTGGTTATGAGATCACTGGTATAGGGACTGAGTGGCCTCCCATGAGTTACAAAGGCTCCCTGGTGAGCCGCCTTCAGCTGCACAGAGCTAAGCAAATGAATTCATGCTGTTTTGTACAGTAGCTCTAGGAGCAGAGACATGGTAAATTACATCCAGTGTCTTTTGTAGTAGTTACTAATTCTGTCTGTCTTTTAGAATGGTCAGATTAATGGAATTGTTTTCATCTTGTTGGGTTTTGTGATCATTTATATTTTTTCATATAGTCGAATACACTTTTATTTAGAATCATAATATGCCCAATAGTACACTATGGGCCCAGAAGAGAGAGAAATCTGTAGCCATGATTAAAGAAGAAGAGTTTAGAAACCTGGAAAAATATAGTGAAACTGAAAGGAAAATCAGTCATCATTACATTTCCTCAAAGATATCACTGTTAATCTTTTGGTGTAATCCTTTAAAATACACACTTACATAGAAATATTTTTTAAGTGAAAGTGTAATCATATTATGTATGTGTATATATGTATATATACATATATATATTCTCTTATAACCAGAATTTATTTCACTTAATAGTATGCCATGTAAATCTTTCCTTGGAAATAATAAAATGAAAAATAATATATTTTATGCTATAAATTTTAAAGTGATATTAATATTAAAGTAATATTAATATGCTCTGTTGTTATTGTTATGCCATAATTTATTTAAATAGCACCCTGATATTAATAAGTTAGCATAATTTTATTTTTTGCATTTATTTTTAAATACTATAAAGGACATCTTCAGGGCTGGGGTTGTGGCTCAGTGGTAGAGCACTCACCTAGCATGTGTGAGGCACTGGGTTTGATTCTCAGTACCATGTATATAAATAAATAAAATAAAGATCCATTGACAACTAAAGAATATTTAAAAAAAAAAGAAGAACATCTTCATGCCTAAATCTTTTAGCTCTTTAACTTTTTTCCTTAAGTTATAAGTACAGCCTAAAGACTTTGATGTATCCTCCAAATGTTATATCATATATGCCACAGAAATAACTACAAAATATAAACAGTGATCCCCCTTATTCATGGAAGATAGGTTCCAAGACCTTCAATAAGTGCCTAAAATCAGGGATAGTACCAAATCCTATATGTACTATATGAAAAATTTTAATTTATACACTAGGCACAGTAGGAGTTTAACAACAATAATGATAACAACAGAATAATTATAAAAATATAGTATAATAGGGGCTGGGATTGTGGCTCAGCGGTTGAGCACTTGCCTCACATGTGTGAGGCACTGGGTTCAATCCTCAGCACCACATAAAATAAAATAAAGGTATTGTGTTCATCTACAACTAAAAAAAAATTAAAATATATATATAGTATAATAAAAGTTGTTTAAAATATATGAATTATTTCTGAAATTTTTCATTTAATATTTTTAGACTTCAGACTTAAGTTGGCCTTGGAAAGTGAAACCAAAGATAAGTGTGCTAGTGTATAGGATTTTTTTTTTTTTTTTTTGGTACTGGGGATTGAACTCAGGGGCACTCAACCACTGAGCCACATCCCCAGCCCTATTTTGTGTTTTATTTAGAGACAGGGTCTCACTGAGTTGCTTAGCACCTTGCCATTGCTGAGGCTGGCTTTGAACTCGCGATTCTCCTGCCTCAGCCTCCCAAAGTGCTGAGATTACAGGCCTGGGCCACCGCGCCCAGCTCAGGAATATTTCTTTCTTTCTTTTTTTTTTATATATATTTTTTAGTTGTTGATGGACACAATGTCTTTATTTTATTGCTTTGTATGTGGTGCTGAGGATCGAACCCAGGGCCTCACGCATGCGAGGCAAGCGTTCTACCGCTAAGCTACAATCCCAGCCCCAGGAATATTTCTAATAGCATTATTTCTAGTAGCTAAAAGCTAGAAACAACCAAAATATCGATCGGAAGTAGAAAGGACAAATCAACTATTGTACATCATTCAATAGACTACCCTGCAGCAAGAAAAAATTATGAACTACTGCTACCCATCACAAGAAGGATGGATCTCACGAACATAATGTAAAATCCAACAAACCAGACACAAAAGAGGACACATTATGTCCTTCCAATCATATAAAAGTCCAAAATGAAAGAAATGAACCTGTAGAGATAGAAGTCAGAATAGTGACTACCTTTCAAGATATAGAAACTGAGAGAAGTTACATGGAAGGGAAACAGCTTAAGTGTCTACCAACAGATGAACAGATGAAGAAAATGTGAAATACACACACATATTTTAATATCATTCAGTCTATAAAAAGAAGAAATCATGCCACTTGCTAAAACATAGATGAACCTGGAAGATGTTATGCTAAGTGAAATCGACCGAATTTTTATCTTTGCCAAAAGCTTGGGATGGGATTCACCTGTGCTCTTACCCAAAAAACTGTCCTGTGCCATGCACTCCTGCTTCTGTCCAACATGAAGTTTCTTGACCAGCACCAGCATCCCTTGGGAGATTATATGAAGTGCAGCATCTCAACTGGGCACAGTGTCTCATGCCATAATCCCAGTGACTCTGGAAGCTGAGGCAGGAGGATTACAAGTTTGAGGGCAGCCTAAGCAATTTAGCAAGAACTTGCTTCAATATAAAAAATACAAAGGGCTGGGGATGTAGCTCCACGGTAGAGCACCCATGGGTTCAATTTATTTCATTTGACTTATTTATTTACTTCAAAAATAAAAAATGCAGAATCTCAGTCCTACCTTGCAGCTGGATAATCTGCATTTTAGTAAGATCCCTTTGGGATTTTATGCATATCAAAGCTGGAGAAGGGATGTATTACACCAACCTTCTTGTTTATGGAATAAAATGACCTGTTGCCCCTTAGTTATTTCACTGAACTAAAGTTTATTCCAAAAGTGTTGTCTTTGGTACGCTCGTTGAAAAAAATCAAGTACTTCTGTACTTGATTATAATAATTCTTAATCTTTGTCTTTTAGGACACGTTCCTACTGGTCTCAAATGCCATCCTGACCAGGAGCATCTGGTTTATCCCTTGGGTTGCACAATCCTCATTCAGGCAATGAATACTCACGAGCAGAGATTCCTACATGGCCATGGAAACAATGTCTCCTGTTTGACCATCTCCAAGAATGGAGATTACATTGCCTCTGGACAAGTCACATTCATGGGGTTCAAGGTGAACAGATTGAAAATAATTCCTGTGAATGTACTTAGAGGCGCCTCCCTAGAAATGCCACTCCAGGTCCTCAGCTCTGTGCTGCCCTCGACTTTGCCCTTCCTTCTTCTTTTTGACCTCTCTTTTAACCCATTTCCCTTCCATCAAGCTGAGAGGGAAGGAATGCCTTCATACCACATGTCACTGCTCGTGACTGATAATGGTCAGGAACAAAACACCCTGCTTAAAATTGTTCCCATTCAGTTGCTCTCTGGCATGCCTATAAAACATAGTCTGGGTATAATTTCTAGAGAAGTGACATTCCTGATTATTTCTCACCAAGAGGGGTTGCTATCTCCTTGGATTCTTTTAAAGCCTAATCTCTGACAGTGTATTCTTGCCCACAGGCAGATATCATTTTGTGGGATTATAAGAAAAGGGAGTTGATTGCTCGGTTATCACTTCATAAAGGCAAAGTTGAAGCTCTGGCCTTTTCACCAAATGACCTGTACTTAGTGTCGCTGGGGGGTCCAGATGATGGAAGGTAAGGAACTAAACCTATTCACATTTATTTTCTACCAAGTATATTTCCAGAAGTTTCAAGCACCTTTTCTCCAGCAATATCGTCCATTGGCCTGGCTATTAATACTTCCATACACTTTTATGTGTCCAGTGTTTTCTTGTTTGAGTTTCATGGGTTTCTTATAAAGGAAGTTTTCATTTATGTATAGTTATTTACTGATGGTTCTCTTAATATATAGAAAGTCAACAAAATTTTCATGATTCTCCCTCCTTTAGTCATTGTTAGTAAGTGGTCATACCATCCCTGGACCATCCCCATTTGATGATCTTTTATGAGAAACATTTCCAGAAATCATCTCTACCGTTCTTACCTCAGAGTTGGGCACATGCCTATAATCCCAGCAACTTGGGAGGCTGAAGGATCACAAGTTTGAGTCCAGCCTCAGCAACTTAATGAGATCCTGTCTCAAAATAAATTTCTTTTAAAAGGGCTGGGATGTAGCTCAGAATGCTCCTGGGTTCTCCCAGGACCGCCCCCCCCCAATTCTTACCTCCACCTAAAGTAGTTATTCTCAACCTGGGGTGCACACTGGAATCACCTGGGGAGATTGTAAAAATTCCAATGCCTGTGTCCCACCCATGGACAGTCTTGGAGCTTGGCTGTTAGGCCATATCACTTCTTTCCCCTGCCAGAGAGAGCAGGTCTTTGGGGAGACAAATGCCCCCTTCACCAATGTTAACCTGGAAAAACTGTTATTCTCCTTGTAATTTTAAGCTTGATCTTAGGCTACCTAAAATTTGCTTGTAGCAAATTGGGGGATTTGAGAAGCCATTGAAAGTGTGCCCCACTAGTAAAACACAATATGCCTACCCTGGTTAGTTCCTGTGGTAAGGAAGATGGAGTTCTTGCTGATTGGTTTTGGACAACCAAGGGTCACCTTGAACCTGTGGGAGGAGTCCATTCTACCCAAGTCACCTGGATTCTGCATAAAGGGGGAGAAATGGAAGGGATGCTGCCAACTGTAGTGGAGATTCTGTAGTTTGCATGTACCTTTTATATTTTGTATCAATGATATCACACTACCCATGTTGTGATGCAGCTTATACCAAGGACATCTCTATGTATATACACACGGACATATATATGGCTCTTTGCAATGACTGCATGCAAGCGCGTTGTACAGATGTGCCAAAAGTTATTTGGCCAACTCACTGTGTTGGTGCCATTTATTTATATTTAAATTTTAAATTTGTTTCTGAAAAATTAAAGCTATACCTGGCCAAGGTGTATAAAGAAACTGTGTTGTCCCTCTATACAAAATTGTCCAAGATTCAAAAGTACAATTCCAGTGCCACTCCACATGTACTTACACCATGAGACTCTTGTTTTTATTCATTGCATTTTTGAGATATATTTCATGTACTATGAAATTTATCCATGCAAAGTGTTTAATGGAGTGGTTTTTAGTGTATGTATAGTTTATAGCCATTCTAAATTAATTTTAGAACATTTTCAACACCCCGAAAGGCAACCCCATAGCCCATTAGCAGTCATTCCCCATCTCTCCTCACTTCTTCTCAAGGCAAACACTCTACTTTCTGCCTCTATAGATTTTGCCTACATAAAACCTGGACATAACTGGACATACCATATAAACAGAATTATACAATACATGGCCTTTTGTGGCTGACTTCTTTCATTAAGTGTAATGTTTTCAAGGTCTATCCATTTGTAGAATATATTAGTACTTCATTTTTTGTTGTCAGATAATATTCAAATGATACTGTGTGGATACCACCATTTTCTTTATCCATGCAACTGTTAATGCAGTTGATGATCTTCTGGGTCTTTTTGTTTTGTTGGTGGTGGTCTTTTGTTTTTGTTTTGATTGTTTGTTTTGGTGCTAAGATTGAACACGGGGCCCTAGTGCATGCTAAGAACATGCTCTGTGACTGAACTACACTCCCAGCCCCCATTTCCACTTTTCCACTTCTTTTTTTTTTGGTACTGGGGATTGAACCCAGGGGTGCTTTATCACTGAGCTACACTCCCAGCCCTTTCTATTCATTTGTTTATTTTTTTTTGAGACAAGGTCTGACTAAGTTGCTTAGGGTTTCACTAAGTTTCTGAGGCTGGTCTCAAACTTGTGATCCTCTTGCCTCAGCCTTCCAAATTACTGGGACCCATTTCCACTTTTAAGCTATTATTATTAATGGGACATATGAACATTCATGTAAAAGTTTTTTTGTTTTTTTTTTTTTTTTGAGCTAAGTTCTCATTAATTGCCCAGGCTGGTCTTGAATTTGCAATCCTTCTGCCTCAGCTTCCCAAATATCTGGGATTACAGGTGTGCACCACTACATCCAGCACACATACAAGATTGTGTGAGGACATATATTTTCATTTCTCTTGGGTAGGAAGTCTTCATTTTTGTTGTTGTTGTCCATCACCTAGTTACATTTTAACCTTTTAAGTGGTTTACCTCTCAATTTTCCACTTTAGATGTTACTTCTGAATTTCCCACTATGAAAAAAGAAGAATTTATAGTTTTTGCCCCACTTCCTCTTCCTTACTCCTAGTGATGTTGGTGATACCTTGATTTTAAACTGCCTGTTGTAATAATACATTCTATATGTTAATAATGAGGAAATTATAGATAAGTCTGTTTTTACATTAACAAGGTTTGTAACATTTGCATTCCTTTGCTTCAAATATTTTGATTCAAATATTTGACATGATACTCCTTCCCCAGCAGTCTTGGTATTCTTATCCAAACATTATTCACTCTAGGACTAAGTTGTATGAACCGAGAAAGAAGGAAATGTTACCCTAAAGCAATGCTTCTCAAAGTGTGGTCCCCAGACCAGCAGCATCTGCATCAACTGGGACTTGTGAGAAAAGCAAACTTTCAGGTTCCACCCCAGACCTCCTAAATCCCTCTCTGTGGAGAGGGGCCTGGCAGTTGTCATCAATAATTATTTTTAAAATTATTATTTAGTTTTATAAATTTATAGGGTACAATGTGATAATTTGATACATGTATATGGTATGGAATGATCAAATGGGTTATTTACCTGTCTTTCTGATTCTTATGCCATTCAAGTTTGAAAACACTGTCTTAGGTCATCCTCTTAACCACATTCCTTCTTTTTTCCTGTGCTGGAACACTTCCTCAAGGAAAATTTTCACATGAAATAAATTGATGTTAAACTTTGATGCCTTGTGTGTTTGAAAACATCTTTACTTTAGCATAATCATTTGCTTTCAAAGCTTTTAAAGTGTTACTATTTGTCTTCTAATATCCAGTGTGAGTGAGGAGATATCTGGGACTTTAGACATTTATTCGTTCCTTTGTTAGTAACCTGTTTTGCTTTTTCTCTCCAGAACCACTAAAATAGTTGTCTTCTTATTTTGAAAGCTGGATGTTATCTGACATTCTTTTCCTGCTTGTTTTGGCAGTGTGGTGGTATGGAGCATAGCCAAGCGAGATGCCATCTGTGGCAGCCCTGCGGCCGGCCTCAATGTTGGAAATGCCACCACTGTGGTGTACTCCAGGTGCCGGGATGAGATGTTTGTTACTGCTGGAAAGTACGTCTCCGCAGTCTGAGTTTCAGAAATCATAAATTGCTACATTTGCTTGCATAGAAAATGTGGTTATTCCAGTTTAGGGGAACATGTCTGTTGCTCTGGACAAACACCTTATATTATAATTTTCATAACTTTCATAGTCATTGAAAGTCTGTTTGGCTAAAAGGACTTTAAGCTGAATACCATTTTATATATGAAAATTCTGTGACTCCTACTAAAAGAGTCTGCTGAGCTGTTAAACTCATGTCAAGTTCATTCATTTATTTATTTTGATACTGGGATTTGAACCCAGGGATGCTTTACTACTAAGCTGCATCTCCTGCCCTGTTGATTTATTGATTTTATTTTTTCCCATTTTTTAATTGGTGCATGATAGTTGTACATAATGGTGAGATTTGTTCTTACATATTCATACATATACACAGTATAACAATATAATTTGGCCAATATTATTCCCTGTCTTTTTATTTTTTATTTTGAGACAGAGTCTATTTAAGTTGCTGAAACTGGCCTCAACTTTGTGATCCTCCTGTCTCAGCCTCCTGTCTCAAGTCTTTGGAATTACAAGTATGCACCACCAAATCTGGATCAGGTTCTTTTTTGTGGTTGAAAATAAATTATTGCCAATCTGTGCTCACAAAGTAATCTACACAATTACACAGATGCACTTACTGGTTGGTGTTTCTTACCACCTACTCTATTTTTTTTTAATATTTATTTAGTTGTAGATGGACACAATGTCTTTATTTTATTGCTTTGTATGTGGTGCTGAGGATCGAACCCAGGGCCTCATGCATGCAAGGCAAGCGCTCTACCACTGAGCTACAGTCCCAGCCCACCACCTGCTCTTAATTTAGGTCTCATGAAATGGTATTTTGCAAACAAAAGTACCAGGAAGTTTCAAATGTTTGGACTATTAGCCATATGACATAATTTCCAGTGGGATTGGTTTTAAGCAGCTCACGGTGACCAAGTTGAACATCTGAACAGAGGCCTGCATCTAACAGAACAAATTAATTGCAGATGGACAATCAGAGCCCTGTTTGGAGTTTGAGGGAAGGTTAAACATGTACAACAGCATTCCCTTTATGTCAGGAACCAGTGCAAAGGTGAGAAATCTGAAAATGCAGGGTTGAAGGACACACTGTTGTCTCCATCTCCCTGCTGTGAAAGGTATATACTGTGGTTACTTTTCAGCTAGAGTAAAGAATCTGTGCTGCTCTACATCTGTCCTGTTTCTTTTCCCCACTTTGTGACATACTGCATACCTTTATCCCATGGCTAGTTATGAGGAAAGATTTATCAAGAGGCTGTGAAACTTGCTGGCCTATGTGAAAGTCAGCCCCTGTCAAGCAAATCACATGAAGGCAGTGCTCTAAGGCAAGATCAACTGACCATGACCTCCTCTGTCTTCTTTTTTTTAATTTATTTATTCTCACTAGGTATTCATGACAGCAGAATGCACTTTGATTCATTATACACAAATGGAATACAACTTTTCATTTCTCTGGTTGTGCACAATATAGAGTTACACTATATGTGCAGTCATACATGTACCTAGGGCATTGTTGTCCATCTCATTCCACCATCTTTCCTGCCCCATGTCCCATCCCTTCCCTTCCCTCTCCTTTGAACAAAATTTCTCCATTCTTCCCATGCTGTGGCCCCCATTATGGATCAGCATCTATTATCAGAGAGAACATTCAGCCTTTGGTTTTTTGGGATTGGCTTATTTCGCTTAGCATGATATTCTCCAACTCCATCCATTTACCTGCAAATGCCATAATTTTATTCTCTTTTAATGCTGAGTACTATTCCATTGTGTATATATACCACAGTATCTTTATCCATTCATCTATAGAAGGGCATCTAGGTTGGTTCCACAGTTTAGCTATTGTGAATTGAGCTGCTATAAACATTGAAGTGGCTGCATCACTGTAGTATGCTGTTTTTAAATCCTTTGGGTATAGACCGAGGAGTGGGATAGCTAGGACAAATGGTAGTTCCATTCCAAGTTTTCTAAGGAATCTCCATACTGCTGGAGATTGCACCAATTTGCAGTCCCACCAACAAAGTATGAATGTGCCTTTTCCCCTATATCCTTGCCAACACTTGTTGTTTGTATCCTTCTTTTTTTGGTACTGGAGATTGAACTCAGGGGTACTCGACTACTGAGCCACATCCCCAGCCCTATTTTGTGTTTTTTATGTAGAGACAGGGTCTCACCGAGTTGCTTAGCACCTCGCAGTTGCTGAGGCTGGCTTTGAACTCGCGATTCTCCTGTCTCAGCTTCCCTAAGTGCTGGGATTACAGGCTTGCGCCACCACACCCAGCTAATTATTTGTATTCTTGATCATTGCCATTCTGACTGGCATGAGATGAAATCTTAGATTAGTTTTGATTTGCATTTCTGTAATGGCTGGAGATGCTGAACATTTTTTCATATATTTGTTGATTGATTTTATGTCTTCTGAGAAATGTCTGTTCAGCTCCTTAGCCCATTTATTGATTGGGTTGTTTGGGGTTTTTGTTGTTGTTGTTGTTGTTGTTGTTTTGGTGTTAAGTTTTTTGAATTCTTTATATATCCTAGAGATCAGTGCTGTATTTCATGTGTGTGTGGCAAAAATTTGCTCCCAAAATATGGGCTCTCTGTTCACCTCACTGTTTCTTTTGCTTAGAAGAAGCTTTTTATTTTGAATCCATCCCATTTATTGATTCTTGCCTTAATTTCTTGAGCTTTAGGAGTCTTGTTAAGGAAGCTGGAGCCTAATCAGACATGATGAAAATTTGGGCCTACTTTTTCCTCAATTAGGTGCCGGGGCTCTGGTCTATTCTCACTTTGAGTTGAGTTTTGTACATGGTGAGAGATAGGGGTTTAGTTTCATTTTGCTGCATATGGATTTCCAGTTTTCCCAGCACCATTTGTTGAAGAGGCTATCTTTTCTCCAATGTATGTTTTTGGCACCTTTGTCTAGAATGAGATAACTATATTTATGTGGGTTTGTCTCTGTGTCTTCTATTCTGTACCATTGGTCTACATGTCTATTTTGGTGCCAATACCATGACATTTTTGTTAATTACAACTTTATAATATAGTTTAAGGTCTGGTATTGTGATGGCTCCTGCTTCACTCTTCTTGCTAAGGATTGCTTTGGCTATTTTGGGTTTCTTATTTTTCCAAATGAATTTCATGATTGCTTTTTCTATTTCTATAAGGAATGATGTTGGGATTTCAATTGGAATCACGTTGAATCTGTATAGTGCTTTGGGTAGTATGGCCATTTTGACAATATTGATTCTGCCTATCCAAGAGCATGGGAGATCTTTCCATCTTCTAAGATCTTCTTCAGTTTCTTTCTTTAGTGCCCTGTAGTTTCATTGTAGAGGTTTTTCACCTCTTTTGTTAAATTGATTCCCAAGTATTTTTTTTTTTGAAGCTATTGTGAATGGGGTAGTTTTCCTAATTTTTCTTTCAGAGGATTCATCACTGATGTATAGAAATGCATTTGATTTATGGGTATTGATTTTATATCCTGCTACTTTGCTGAATTCATTTATTATTTCTAGAAGTTTTCTGGTGGAATTTTTTGGGACCTCTAAGTAAAGAATCATGTTGTTGGCAAATAATGATAGTTTGAGTTCTTCTTTTCCTATTTCTTTTATCTGTCTTATTGCTCTAGAGTTTCAAGGACTATGTTGAATAGAAGTGGTCAAAGAGGGCCTCTCTGTCTTGTTCCTGTTTTTAGAGGGAATGCTTCCAATTTTTCTCCATTTAGGATGATGTTGGCCTTTGGTTTTGCATAGATAGCTTTTACAATGTTGAGAGATGTTCCTACTATTCCTAGTTTTTCTAGTGTTTTGAACGTGAAGAGGTGCTATATTTTGTCAAATGCTTTCTTAGCATCTATAGAGATAATCATATGATTCTTGTCTTTAAATCTATTGATGTGATGAATTATGGTTATTGATTTCATTATGTTGAACCAACCTTGCAAACCTGGGATGAAACACACTTGATGGTGATGCACTATCTTTTTAATATGTTTTTTTATGTGAGTTACCAAAATTTTCCTGAGAGTTTTTGTGTCTAATTTCATGAGGGATTTTGGTCTGAAATTTTCTTTCTTTGATGTGCCTTTGTCTGATTTTGGAATCAGGGTGATACTAGCCTCATAAAATGAGTTTGGTAGGGTTCCCTCCTTTTCTATTCCATGGAATAATTTTGGGTATATTGATATTAATCTTCTTTTTAAGGTCTTGTAGAACTTGGCTGAGAATCTGTCTTGTCCTGGGCTTTTCTTGGTTTGTAAGCTTTTGATGGCATCTTCTATTTCCTTGCTTGAAATTGATCTGTTTAAGTTGTGTATGTCCTCCTGATTCAGTTTGGGCAGATCATATGCCTCTAGAAATTTGTTGGTATCTTTGGGATTTTCAGTTTTACTGGAGTATAAATTTTCAAAATAGTTTCTAATTATCTCCTGTAATTCAATAATATCTGTTGTGATGTTTCCTTTTTCATCACAAATTTTAGTAATTTGAGTTTTCTCTCTCCTTTGTGTTAGGGTGGCTAAAGGTTTATCAATTTTATTTCATTTTTCAAAGAACTACCCTTTTGTTTTGTCAATTTTTTTGAATTGTTTCTTTTGTTTCAATTTCATTGATTTCAGTCCTGATTTTAATTATTTCCTGTCTTCTACTTCTTTAGTGTTGATTTGTTCTTCTTTTTCTAGCACTTTGAGATGTAATGTCAGGTTGTTTATTTGTTGACTTTTTCTTCTTTTAATGAATGAATAAGCTCAATGCAATGAACTTTCCTCCTCTTCTGTCTCCTGAAGCCACAGATGTCCCAGCTCCCTTTGGGTTTGCAGAGTGGCTTGGCTAACACATTTTTTTATGGAGTTCTTTTGTTCCTTAGCAGCTGCTTATGCAGAAAGCTTTGGTCCATTCTAAGGCCCATGGGCACTGTTCACCAGGAGTCAAAACTGGAATTTTATACCAATAAGAATTTTTTTAGGACAGTTTATATTCCAAATCTGCTTCAATTTCATGTGACACTAGTAACAGAAATTAACATTTTCAAAGAAGGTTTCTGTCATGGTACCTGTAAACCTGGGTTCTCTATCACAGTTCTGATTTCGTGTATTCTGTTATATTGTCCCCATGAGATACCCTGAACATTCCAGAATTTCAGTATCCAAATGCTATCTACCATATAAGGCCATGGAAAAGCTCTTCTTTTAACTTGGAAAATACATTTTGAATAGTTATTGAGCACTTAATAACTGAGCACTTAATATCATTTTGGAGGCTAAAAAATAAAAACTGTACTTGATATATTTTTATTTTTATTTTTATTGTTTTTATAAATGATACTTTTTTTTTAGAGTATCTTTATTTTTTTATTTTTATGTGGTGCTGAGGATCGAACCCAGTGCCTCACGCATGCTAGGCGAGCACGCTACCACTGCGCCACAACCCCAGTCCCTTGATATATTTTTAAATAATATTTTCTGCCTTGAGGTATTAGCTGAAATCTTTGTGATGCTGACCTTGACATTTTAAAACAATTATTAATTCAGATTAACTCAACACACAATGATTACATACCAACCATATATCAAGTACTGTGTTAGCTGCTAACTTAAACTTTCAGTTGCTTATTCTCATTTCTCCTTCCATAAAGGCAGGACTGTCTATACTAAAGTATTTCCCTTCAAAAAGTTTTCATACAACTCAACACCTTGATTTATTCCTCCTGTCTAATTGAAATTTGGTGTCCCAAATGAGCGTCTACCCTCACCCTCGCCTCTGGGAACCACCATTTCAGTCTCCATTCCTGTACGTTCCTATAACTTTTCTAGATTCCATGAGTGAGATCAAGCAGTACTTGTCTTTCTGTGACTGTCTTACTTCACTTAGCATAATGTCTTTCCAGGTTCAGCCACATTTTCACAAATGACAGGGTTTCTTAAGGCTGAATATTCCCTTGTGTGTATACACTACCCTTTCTTTATCCACTCATCTACTGATGGACACTCAGATTGTGTGCATGATGATGACTATAGTTAATATATATCCACATATAATGTATATTTACAATATATATATACAAAATATTTATGCAATATATATGAAATAGTACATTGAACATTGCAGAGTAGATCTTAAGTATTCTCACCACAAAGAGATAAGTATATGAAGTAATACATATGTTTAATACCTTGATATAGCCATTCCACAACGTGTGTATGTACATAGTGTATATTTATATGTGTATGTATATATATCAAAGCATCATGATGTATGCAATTTTTACTTGTCAATTAAAAGACAGGAAGGGGAAAACAGAAAAATAAATTTAAACAACAAAAAGAAAAAGAAAAAGAGAGAAAGAGACTTAAACTGGTTTTCTGTGCATTTCTTTTCTTGCTTAGGTGTGTTTGTTGTCAGAATAGAAGGTGGAGCAAGCTCTTCAAGGTGAATGACAGCTGGGCATGAGTTCCCACTCTGCTGTGTACAAGGTCTACATTCTCTCATTTGGAGAGATCAGAAAACCTCCCTCTTAGGGTTATTGTGATGATTGAGTGAAAGATCTTAAGGAGAGCACTAGACCATTTTAAAAATCCCTCAGAAATGTTCTCTTCCCTTTAGTTTCTCCTTCAAGAGAATACAGAAAATGTAAAAGAGATGACTAAGCAATTAACGGATATCCATTTGTGATTTTTCTTTATAGTGGGACAATTCGAGTGTGGGAACTGGATCTCCCAAACAGAAAAATCTGGCCAACTGAGTGCCAAACAGGACAGATGAAAAGAATCGCCATGTGTATTGCAGTAAGTATTGCTTTAAATATTGTTTTAAACAACTATTACTGCAAGTTCCTGTTAAGAGTACCAACCAAGGGGTGTGTGCCTATGTTGGCCTGGGAGCAGGAAGATAAGTTGTAACATATGGAACATTGATAAGGAGGCACAGGTGAGAGCGAATCTCACTTCAGTTTTACTTATTAATTTGCAGTACTGGGGATTGAACCCAGGGGTGCTTTATCACTGAGCTACACCCTAGCCCTTTTTATTTTTATCTTAAGTCAGGGTCTTGCTAAGTCACTTAAAGCCTTGCTAAATTGCTGAGGCTGGCCCCAAATTTGTGATCCTTGTGACTCAGCCTCCCAAGTTGCTGGGATTATAAGCCCATATCAGTTTTACCAGGCTGTCATCAGATGCCCAATAGCTGCTTCACCAGGAGGGAACATGGTTCTAATGGAAGCAGTGTAGCCAGGTGGTGCTTAGAGCCTACAGTGTATCCCTATGTCATCAATATTGTTTCTGCCACTGGAAGTATGGTTTCTGATGGTAAAATTTATTGTTGAAATACAGTCTCTATCATAAAGAGAAATGATTAATGTTTTTTCCCCTGATACTTAATATTCAGCCAAGGGCAATTTATCACTGAACTACATCCCCAGCCATTTCTATTTTTATTTTTTAATTTTAATTTTAAAAAAATTTTGGTACTGGAGATTTAATCTAGGGGCATTCTACCACCGAGCCATATCCCCAGCCCATTTTTAAATTTTTAATTTTGAGACAGGGTCTCACTAAGTTGCTGAGGCTGACCTTGAACTTATGATCCTCCCACTGCAGCTTCCCAAGTAGCGGGGTTACAGATATATGCCATTGCGCCTGGCAATATATTTTTTGTATTTTTATAAAGTCGTAGATGGACACAATATCTTTATTTTATCCATTTATTTATTTCTATGGTGCTGAGGATCAAACCCAGTGTCTCTCACATGCGAGGTAAGCACTCAACCACTGAGCTACAACCCCAGCCCCTTGGAAATATATTTTTAATCTGGATTTATAATGCATACATTTAACCTCATTCTCTATTGACTAAGTCCTCTTATTTAATGCATAGTCATTTTATGAATATATTCTTTGGAAAATATGGAATAAAGCAAATTCATACCCTCTTTGGTGAAGACCACCTTTATCTTAGGAGCCCTTTGAAGGTGTCTGAGGAGTCTGGACTGGCAGGGCGTGCATGTTAACATCAGACCCAAGTAGACATCAAGTGAAAGGCACAGGCTAATTGAAATCTAATATTTCTTCCACATCCATGTTTGGTCTTGATTCTGCTCCTCTTGGAGCTGTTCTTACCCATTTTTGAGTCTGAGGAAGTAGAAGTAGCCATGAGCATCTTTGGAAGTCTTCATGGAGTCTCAGGGAAGCTCACCTTTGCCCCTGTCAGGGGCTCAAGGATTACTGAGGAAACAGGTCTTTAGGTTATGTTTCTCTCTTCTCAGATGGCTGACGATGACAGTTTTTTCTACCTTGGCACAACAACCGGTGATATTCTAAAAATGAACCCAAGGACCAAACTTCTGGCAGACACTGGACCTGTGAAGGACAAGTACAGTTTAGTGAGTATAGACCAACAATTTCTGCTCTGCCCTGCCACCCCCCCCCCCGCCCCGCCCTCTACTAGCAACACAGACTTTCAGTAAGAAAGAGTCTATAGGAAAAAAACAAAAAGTCAGTTATGTACCCAAGGCCACACCTAAATTTGCAAAGTTCACTGGCTAATTCTCTAAGTTCTTATCTCTGGTTATTTTTCTTCCTTTCTTTTCCTTCTTCTCTTTCTGCATCTCCTTCTCCTTTCTTTATGTTTCTTTTGTCCTAGAGATTGAACCCGAGGGGCACTTTACCACTGAATTACAATTATACCCCCAGTCCTTTTTTCATTTTTCAGTTTGAGACAGAGTCTCTCTAAGTTGCTGAGGCTGGTCTCAAACTTGAGTTCCTCCTGGCGCAGCCTCCTGAATTACTAGGATTCCAGGCATGTGCCACTATACCTGACATCTGGTTATTTTTCAGTGCAAAGAAATTACTAGATGCCCTTGATTAGGGAATTGGTACCATTCCTTTTCTCACCTCCTTTAAGTACAGTATCTGTCACTTTGTGATTTGGAATCACATTGGTTCCAGCCCGGTTGCAATATGTAAAAAAAGTACTCTTTGATCTATAAGAAACACAACACACACACACACACACACACACACACGTATATAGGCACCTATATACATACATATGTGCATGTTCCCTTTTCTACTCTAATAACTTTATCTTGGATTTTTTTAGACTTAGCTGACATTATAAGCCATGAGTGAGACCCAGACACAACCCATTGTTCATATTTTCAGAATTCCTAACAATTCTGATCAAAAGTCCACTGGAAAATGTTGGTATTTAAACAAAATAAAAACTTTACCATCAAACAATGATTTTATATAATAAATGCTGCTATTCCCAGCACCCTCAGAAAGTTCCAAGGGCTGTTTTTACTACACTGAATTTAAAAGTTTGTTCTAAGTTCTACACCTGTCTATCTCATTTGTGATAACAGAACAGATGGTTCTAACTAAGCTTATTTAGATCATTCTCTGCTGAGCAGATATTCTCAAGAAACTTTGAAATATTGCACTGTGCTCCTGGGAAAATGTCAGTGTTTTTTTAATCATATAATCATTTAAAATTCAAGTCTTTAACGTGATCCATAAAAATGAAGAAAAGCTCTGATATAGGTAGAGAAGATTTAGAAATAATTCCACAGGTGATCAAAGTGTAGCCTACATTGATATTTTTCTAATTATTTTAAGAGCAAAGCAGATCAAATTTAAGGCAAGTCCTAGAACCCTGCCAGTCCAACACCTGAGATAATACTTGAAAATCACTGGTCTGGATACTTTTTTGCCTCCCAGCATTTGAAAACTAAGTGCCTCTTCAGAAAGGATACTGGCTGTCTTTGTGTCCCTCAAACATTTGGTGTACAGGTCTTCTAGTGATGCTTTAATTCCTGATCATTCAGGTCTGATAATAAATTCCACAAAGCAATGATTTCAAGACACCTTTTACATAGATGGTAAGAAAATAATGCTTTTAAAGGGAAGGTGTAAGAAGCGCCACTGAAGATGTTAGGTTTGACTATCAGGTGATCTTGGACCATTATCCCTTTTGAAACACTACTTCAGAGTTTGCCTTATGGATAGAAAGGCAAAAAATTGGAATGAAACCAGGCACAGAGGCACATGCCTATAATCCTAGTGACTTCAGCTGAGGCAAGAAGATCACAAGTTCAAGGTCAGCTTCAGCAGCTTAGTGAGACCTTGTTTCAAAATAAAACATAAATATGACTGAGGATGGGTGGGCACAGTGGTACATACCTGCAAACCTGTAATCCCAACAGTTTGGAAAGCTGAGGCAGAAGAGTTCAAGTTCAAAACTGGCCTCAGCAACTTAGCTAGGCCCTAACCAATTTAGTGAGATGCTGTTTTAAAATAAAATATTAAAAAAAGAGCTGGGAATGTGGCTCAGTGGTTAAGTGCCCCTGGATTCAATCCCCAGTTGCCCCCTCCCCCCCAAAAAGAAGATGTAGCTCAGTGGTAAAGTTCCCCTGGGTTAAATCCTCAGTAGTGAAATTAATTAATTGCATTAGTTTATATTTAACCTGTTAGGTATAAATCATTAATATGCCTGAAGATGATGATAACGATGAGGATAGTAACAGTGCATGTTTTACAAGATCTGTATAAGGAATCATACAAAACTCTGATGAAAGAAATCAAAGAACTACATTTTAGAGAAGTCTTTCATGTTCATGGACAGGTAGATTCAATGTTGTCAGGATGTCAATTCTTCCAACTTGATCTATAGATTCAATGTAATTGCAATCAAAACCCAACAAGTTGTCTCAGGAATATTTTCGGATTCTAAAGTTTATATACAGAGGCAAAAGACCCCAAAGATCCAGCACAATATTGAACAAGAATAAAGTTGGAAGACTGACACTACTCAGCTTCAAGATTTACCAGAAACCTGCAATAATCAAGACAGTCTGGTTTTGATTAAAGAATAGACAATTCAATGGAAGAAAATAGAGAGCCTAGAAATAGACCTGCATAAATATTCTTGAGTGATCTTTGACAGAGGACCAAAGGTAATAAATGCTGAAACAAGTGGATATCCACGTGTAAAACAACAACAACAACAACAACAACAAAACAGACAAAAATTAGACATAGGGGCTGTGGTTATGGTGCAGTGGTTTACGTGCTCACCTAGCACACGTAAGGCACTGGGTTTGATCCTCAGCACCACATAAAAATAAAGATATTCTGTTTACCTACAACTAAAAAATAAATATTTTTTAAAAAACATGAAATAAAAAAAATTAGACATAGACCTTCAATCATTGACAAATATTAACTGAAAATGGACCACAGACCTAAATGTAAAACATAAAACTCTTAGAAGATGACTGGACATGGTGGCTCATGCCCCTGTAATTCCAGCTGTTCAGGAGGCAAAGGCAGGAAGACGTCAAGTTCAAGGCCAGCCTCAGCATCTTAGCCAGAAAATGTCACAAAATAAACTAAAAAGGGCTGAGGGTGTGGCTCAGTGGCAGAGCACTTACCTAGCATGCACAAGGTCCTGGGCTCAGTCTCCATTATTACAAAAACCAAGCCAAACAAACAAATGAACAAACAAAAAATTCTAGAAGATAGCATTGGAGAATATCCAGATGACCTAAGGCTAGATACAACACCTAGGTGCAACCCATGAAAGAAAGAATTCATAAAATAGTCTTCATTCAAATAAAAATTCAGCTCTGAATAAACAGTGTTAAGAGAATGAAAAGTCATGTTATGGAGTGGGAGGAAAATGTTTGCAAAGGACGTATCTCATAAAGCATGTAATTCTTGTTCCTGCCTTTATATTCTTGAGTCTTAGTTTCTCTTTTCAGACATAGTGAAATGGCTTTTGAGCCAGAACAGGCAAAATTCAGTTTATAATAACTTGAAAGTAACTTGTTTTATGATATTCAAACTTCATTAAGAAACAAGCTTATAAAATCTCTAGCTATATTATTGTTGAATATTTTAAAATCTAATATTGGCAGTTGTCTCAGTCATTTTACACGACTATAACAGAATACCTGATACTAGGTAATTTAAAAACAATAGAAGTTTATTTGGCTCAAGGTTCTGGATGCTGGAAAGTCCAAGAGCTTAGCATTGCATCTGGCAAGGGAAACTGCTTTATCATCCCATTGGGGAAGGCAGAAAAGGAAGAGAATATGAGAGCAAAAGAGTAAGAGAGGTCAAAAATAACTTTTTGTTATTATAATTATTTATCATTTATGAGAGATATGGTCTGTCCAGACTGACCCTGAACTCTTGGGCTTAGGTGATCCTCCTGCCTCAGCCTGCCATGTAGCTAGGACTTATGTGTGCCACCACACCTGGCCAAATTCATTTTTTTTAAAACAAGCCCACTTTCTTATGCAACTTTTTTTTTTCCTTTTCTTTCCTTTTTCCTTTTTTTCTGTACTGGAGATCAAACCTAGGGCCCAGCACATGCGAGGCAAGCTCTCTACCACTGAGCTATATTGCCTGCCCCAACAAGCCCACTCTCCTAATAACCAGCCCACTCCCTTAATAATGACATGAATCCATCCATAAGAGCAGAGCCTTCATGACCCGATCTCCTCTTATTAGGCTCCACCTCTCAACACTGCTGCAATAAGATTAAGTTTCCAGCACTTGAACTTTGGGAGACACATTCAAACCATAATAATAATACACATTTAAAAATTAGAAGTTCATCGTGGATACTATACACTGTCCATCATGCCTCCCCAAACTTTGAAAATTGCTTTGAATTTTGAATAGGTTTCTAACAAGGTTATGTACTATGTGTCTGAGTTCAGAAAATATAGTCACCAAACAGTGAGGAGTCTTTTGTGCCATCTGTGGCTGTCAGATACGGTCTCTTTGCATTTGTAAGAATTTAGTTCTGGTGAACATGGGATAGCAACTGAAGGGCTAACATTGCTGCGGCTGTGCTTCCGCCTTCTGCTCTAACTGAATTTAAGCGGATGTGAAAGCATTAATGTTTAATATATGCAAAATGCACAGATGATCATAGGGAAGAAGTGTGGGGAAGCAGGTCTGCTTCTTGCAGGACTGGGAAGCGACTTCCTAGCACATGAAATTTGTTGGCATCAAATTCCCTTGGCCAACCTGGGGGTACATCTGGACAGTCCCTCCATGAACTTCACCATGCAATACGTGCAGCAGCATGGTGGCCCAGGGTATGCTTACCATGTCGGGCATTGCATTAATTTATTTTTATTTTTGCAGTACTAGGGATTGAATCTAGGGTCTTATGCATGCTGGGCAAGTGCTCTACCACTGAGCTACACCCTCAGCCCTTTGTGTTAATTTTTAATGATAAGACCACCTGGACTTTTCATAGTGCTGTTTCTCCCCCCAGGGAGTATCTGCGATCAAATGCCTGAAGATGGGGGGTTTGTTGTTAGGCTCTGGAGCCGGATTGCTGGTCTTCTGTAAAAGCCCCAGCTACAAACCTATCAAGTAAGTTCTGGGCCCTCAGAATTGGAGTAGATTGAGACCCTCTAAAGGGAGGTTCACCTTAAGTCAGCAATTAATATGACATTGAAAGTAATATTTGGGGGCTGGGATTGTAGCTCAGCGGTAGGGCGCTTGCCTCACATGCGTGAGGCCCTGGGTTCCATCCTCAGCACCACATACAAAGCAATGAAATAAAGACATTGTGTCCATCTACAACTAAAAAAATATTAAAAAAAAAAA
>PVHX01025213.1:0-22717 GCA_004024805.1 Geosciurus inauris | reverse complement strand
AGAAAGGCCTAAGACTCCAAAAGCATGTCTCATTCTCAAGTGCCCATGCTCCTTCTGCCTTTGAATGCAAATCCTGCTCAATTGCTTGTTTTCTTGAATAAGTTTCTTTGCTTTCTTAAATAAAACTTTGTGCCTCTTTTGATGCATCCTGAAATTCCTTTCTGCAGCATAAGTCTCAAACGCACTAAGGCTGAGTTGGGGTTCCCTTTTCTTCTGGGACTGCTTCAGATGCCTATCTGGTGACAGGTATGCTTACAAACATGCACACACACATGCACACACAATGTACACACAGACGCATTTATAATTTTGCAACCCCAACAATAGCAGGAGTATAAGAAAGAATTGAAAAATATATAGTCTAATGTCATTTCTTCAGGTGAGTACATTAAGAAGTCTACCTCAAAGATAATACTAAATCATAAATCCAAACATTACTTTTACCCCATAAATTTATACTGTTATAAATTGAATTTTTACAATAAAAGTAAAAGTAATACATAGTATTTAGAAATATTATTAAATCTTTAAAAATATTTTATCTATTTTAGATACATCAAAATTTCATTTGCCATTTATGTCAATCCAAAGCCGCTTGTAGGTATTAAATCTACTTTAAAAAGTGTTTGAAGGGAGGAAGACAATACAAATCTTTCCAAATAGTCATGGGGTAATCAATTGGAAGTAAATTATGAATGGAAAGAGCATTTTCTCCCCATAAACCATGTTTTTATAAAGGTAAAATAAATGACTTCAGATTTATTTTACTAAAAAATCATGAGTAAACTAGATTTAGAAATATAACCGAGTAGCATCAAAGTAAATCCTTTGCAAGTTTTCCTTAACACCATTAGACTCTGTGTGTGTGTGCACTGTTTCTTAGAGTTCAACTTTTCAATATTTGCAAATATGTATATTTATAGATAATGAAAAGCTTCACTCCAGGAATTGTGCTATGTTACTATTTAATACTACCAAAGTATAATAATGTTAAAAACTTTCTAAACATATAATTTGGACAATTTCTTGATTGGAAGGTCTTCCCACTATCCGAAATCTTATTCTGGTGAGATAATATTTTCTTTTCTCATTTCAGAGACAAGATGATTTATATTTGGTGCCATGGTCATATTTTCTGAATTGTGGAATCTTCTGTGGGAAAAGAGGTTGATAATTTCTAGAAACAGAAATTTTATCTGTTTTTCTATCACTTTTATTTTTCTCTCATTTGTTTATGAGACAAATTCTCATTATTAGTATCCTCCTTTTGTATCTTGAGTCATTTTTCTACTGTAAATATGTAATATCTTATTCCAATATATTAGTAAATAAATACTATGTTAATTTCAATGACTTTGAATCACTATAATCTTATAATACTCTTAAAGATTCTTAAAGAGTTCTATTATTTACTTATAGGCCAGAAACATTTGAATCATTTTACAATAAACTGTTATAGACTGTTAGGGACTAGTTATATGTGTGTGTGTGTGTGTGTGTTTGTGTGTGTATGTAAATGATAACTATTTACTGAAAGAAACTGAAAATGCCATATAAAGTTTGGTTTGAAGCAGGATTTCTATTAAATTGTTGTGACTAAGTTCATTTTATCTTAATCTAGTCTTAAAAGAATACAGTGCTTTTATAAAGTGTGGGCAGCATTTCATTCACTTCTGGAAAATTCTGTAGTGAGTTGAGTACTAAACTCCTTTGTCATGATTTACAAATTCTTACACAGTCTTTAGAAAATTCAACAAAAAGGCCCATGTTGACCCTTCTACCTCTCAAAGAAATTTTGCTTTGCCCTTTTGATCCTGGCAGTACAAAAGAAGAATATTGCAAATAGCTACAATATTAGCTGCTGCAGCCTCTGGCAGAAAATTCTGATTTTTTCATTATCCTTATTTACTCTTGTTCACATTTCTTTATTTCAATTTTTAAAATTTAACCAAATTTATACATGTAAAATTTTTTGAAGTCAAGTGGTTTTAGAATGCTTATCATAAAAACTAGCCTAAGGCAGAAAGATAAGAAATTTCTAGGCCAGCCTGGGTGATTTAGTGAGACTCAGTATCAAAATATATATTTAAAAAGGGCTGAGGATATAGCTCAGTGGTAGACTACTTGCCTACCATGAGCAAGACTGAGTTCCATCCTTAGATAAAAAACAAAACAAAACAAAAGGAACAAAACCAAAAACAACAAAAAAACCCAAACCCCCAATAAACCTCCAAACCTAAAAAACAACAAAAACTAGCTTGAAGAATGGTACAGATTCCCATATCTCAGGCTTAATCCCAGAGGTAATTAAAATAAAACTTTTGATTCTTTCATCTGGTAGTTCCTTTTGTATCTCTAAAAATCCATGTTTACTGATGTATTTTTGATATACTAAGTTTGGGCCCAATGGGTTAAATTGTTACGTTAGAAGAGGACTTGACTTTCTTTTGTATTACCTCACCCATTATAACTCCTCTGTCACTGTCTCTCAGCATGTCTGTCTGTCTGTCTGTCTGTCTATCTATCTATCTATCTACCTACCTACCTACCTACTTATCTATATTCTCTATTTCTTTCTCTCTCTCCACACACACATACACACACACACACACACACACACACACACAAGGTCAACCTTTTCTATTCCATTTCTAATTCCATGGATTAAAACAACTACAGATGAAAAATATTTGGAAAAAAAGATTGCATCTGAACTGAGCATGTGAGCATGTATAGGCATCTTTCTTGTCTTTATTCACTAAACAGTAAAGTAGAGCAATAATATACATAATGTTCATATTATAATAAGTATTATATGCTATATAGAGATGATTTAAAGCATATGGGAGGTTGTGTGTATGCTGTATGCAAATTAAAAATCACTTTCCATAAGGGACTTGAGTGTCTGTGGAATTTTGTGTCTCTGGGGATCCTAAAACCAATTCCCCTGGGACTCCAAGGGACAACTGTGTGATTGTGTGTCACACACACACACACACACACACACACACACACTCTTTAATCTACTTTTGAAAAAATCTACTTGTAGTCTTTTAAGCATGTCAACAGTTCTTTTTGCAGAGATGGGGATTTATTTATAAAATTTACGTTCATATGAAGATATATATGCAGTCTTAAATATTCTTTGCTCCATGCCTTGCAATTTTTTCACCATTACCTAACTATCAGCTCTGTTCCATCACATCAATGAGTTTATCCATACTTCCCACATGTGTGCCCATCTTTGCCCTAGAGCTGTTTCTCCTAGATTTCCGTCTTATAGCTCTTGTGTGCCATGTTGATCTCTCGGCCTATGAACAGCTTTTATGTTGGGACTTGCCTTCAAAAATGGGTTACCCTATTTTACAGCATCCCATATCTTCCTTTTTTTTTTTTTTTTTGTTGATTATTCCCTTTCCTGAGGAGAATCCCAGAGAGAATGTGGGGGATGAGCCATGGTTCTTGTATATGAAGTCAGAACAGTTTCTCTGAAAAGGTGATCGTTGAGCTGAAGCTTGAATCATGCAAAGATCTAGGAATAGTGAACAGTCACATTAAACACTCCTAAGGATAAGGACGAGGTATGTTGTGGGTGTGAGTATGTTGTGGGAAGGGTAAATGTAGTGTTATGGGGAAACTGAGAGTAGTACCCTACCAAATTCAAGATTTAATAAAGCAGGTTCTAGGTTATCTAGGGTTACATAGTTTATGAGCAGAGTTTTGTAATTAATTTTCACTTCAACAAGTAGTCACTGGCCAGTTTTGAGTAAAAAGGTGGTAAGAGAAAGTCTTATAATAACATAGAAATGAGGGCTGGCTTCCTTAATGACTTGCACTCTTCTCAAGAAGAAAGCTGATGAATTAGACAAAAAATGATTGGATGAATGTCAATGCTCTGTACTAAGAAGTTAGAGATTTTGAGTGAAAAGTAATTATTTTTAATAATAAAAAATGCTATAATACTTAAGCAGGATAAGGACTCCATGCTTTGTGGCAATCTACCCAGATTGAGGATATACAGATGGTGAAGAAACAAATGCACAAACTTGAATGATTTAAAAAATGTTTTAACAATGAGTTTGAAGGCAAGAAAGAAGATCCTGCTTCATAGGGAACTCTAGTTAAGTAGGAGCATGGGCATGTCAAGATGTCAAGAATATTGGTGTGAAAGGAAACAGTAGAAAGAGGCTATAGATAAAAGTAGCAAATATGAGAAAGTGGGAACCAAATAAATGTCCAAAGAAAAAGCAAGGACAAGCCTAAATAAGAATGAGAACCTCTGCCTATTGATCTAGAGAGATTTTGAGAAAGAAAACTCAGAACAGAAAACAGAGTTCCATTGGATAAGGGTTAACCAGTATCTCTTATTCATTTAACAAATATATATGGGAATCTATTTTCTGGGCATATGCTGTGGATGTAATGCATGTAATGATAAGATTCATTTTCTGTTCTCAAAATACATACAATTAGTAAGAAAGGCAGAAAATTAAATAGATCTTTTATTGCAATGACATCATCTGAGATAATGTGGGTGGGTAACAGTGGTAGAGTCTGTCTTTGTACTCAGGTAAGAAGCTGAGGGAGCTTTCACAATGCAGGTGGTAACTTACTGACTTCTTAATGGTAGACACAGAGAGGGGCAGAGAAGGGAACTCTTGATGGAATTCATGCTTCTGGAGAGAACAAAACAGTGTTAGACACTGGAAAACATGCTCAGTAGAGAGGCCTTCCAGAAGTTCAGAAGGTGAGAAAACAGAGCAAAGCCTAGGTCTTTAAGCATCATGTTTTAGCATTTAGGTATTATCAAAGGCCATGCAGGTTCAATATATGTAGGTGGTTAGTACTAACTCAGAAAGTATAGGAAAGTCTACAGATTTGAGAAGCCTGATAATTTTTGCATAATGTTATGAGAAAAATAAAACAAGAGGTGAATAGAAGAGATTTCGGGAACATAAAAAACATCCTGGTGAAAACCTGAATTCATGTTCACTCAATATGTGCATTTTCATGACTTCCTCAGGGAAAATTTGGCATCTGAGAGGTAATTTAGGGAGTATATCCTGAATTATGGACTTTAAGGAGAGTATAAAAATAATCAAGTTGACATAGATTTAGTGGTAGCAAGGACTTTCATGAGATGGTTGATAACTATGTTTAGCAAGTGAAGGCAACTGGGCTAAGCAGTTTCATTGAGAATTAAAAGTGGTATTTTTTTAAAGAGAACATGAAAGACTGAGGACAGATGGGTGGTAAGTTATGAGCAGAGAGTTTCAGATCTTGAGATCTGGGTTTTGAAAAGCTTCAAATGTTTAAAAGAGCTATGATTTGATCACTGAAGTCTTGTGTATTCAGAGGACTGTCAATATGGGCATTTGAAGAGTTAGAACAGAGACAACACAGAATTCAACTCATGAAATATTGAAAAGTGAATTAAAAATGGACCAGTGTATGAGTGGATAAAGAGACAAATGAATGGATACGCAGAAGTATAGAACCAGAGTGTGAATGGTAGTGTATCTTAGAATTTGGATAATAAAAACAACAAGAACTAAATGGGAGGTAATTGATGTGAACTGCAGAACATTTGGGCCAAAATATATTTCATTCTTAGGGTGACACCCAGTCTATTTTGTCTGGATGTTTATATTGGTTAATCAATATGAATAATGAAATTGTATTTTGTCAATATCTGCCAATGTCTAACAAGACAAAATCCTATTTGATGATTTCTTAACTTAGAGCTTTATAAAATACTGACTTAATTTCTTGCTTCATAGCCTAGGTTAAAGTTCTCTGGGTGTTTCATTTACAGAAGCACGTTTAATATTAATGGCTCTGCTGGATATTTTTATTTGCATCTCCACATGAGCTCTTCCCTTATTTCCTCCCAGTTCACAGCCTAGGGAAGCTGACAAGAACTTCAGTGGGCTGATATGCCTTCTGATGGTCAATTTGGTTCTGTCAATGGGAACTCAAGTAAGAGGCCGGCTAGAGCAACAATGTACATTTGGGCTGTGTATCCGTCCAGCTTCACTCCTCTCCCAAGCTGGATTCCTCTGCTGATGGCTACAGGTGCTCTCAAGGTAGCCCTCTTTACTCAGTTGGCTGTCTCATTCTAGGTTTTGGCAATTGTGACTCTATTACCCCCTGAGCACCTAAGGGTGACAAAAGTTCCTCTAGTGCCAGGTCCAGAGTTTCAGGTTCAGAGTTTATAGTTTCTCTATGCCTTGTCCACACAGAAATAAGTTTTCCTTCATGACACCTCCCTCAAATTTCTCTAATTCGACTGTACCATCTATTTCCTACTGGGATCCCAACTGTGGCAGAATCAAAAACACCATTTACAATATTACTCTTAACCTATATCAAAATGTTTTTATGATCTTGCAGTATATTCTCATATCCTAGTTTTACATAGTTATCTTTTTAAAGGTTGATTTTTATCAAGTTTTAATTTATGTTTTCTTTTTTAATTTAAAGTTTACTTAGTTGAAGGCAAAACACCAAATATGAATGTTTCTTAATCTTTTAATTAGTTTCTACCGAGAAAGATTATTGTAACATAGTATTTTCTTCTTTCCTTGGCTTATGAGATACCTAGAGATTTCTAGTGAAGTTCACTAGGTGTTGATATATCTGCCCAGCCTCAAAAAAATTGTAGGTGATGATGTTAGCTGGCTTGGTTATATTGAATTGCTAACAAGCCAGGAGGCTTTTGTCTTGGCAAGAATGGAATTATATATGAACACTGGATACAAGTGTTGTCATAAAAAGAGAGAAATTGCTTCTCAGAAACTTTCAGTTAAATTGGAAAGCAGGTTGATCACTGTTAACACTACAGATGATTGACTGGAATCAAAGACCATGTGTCTGAACAGAAGTGTTAATGCTAAAAACAGCCTATTTTGCTTTGTTTTTAGCAATCGACTAAGTGACCACTGGGAAAGTCCTAAAAAGCAATGAAAACAATCCTTTTTAACAGAAATCTTTATTCCAAGATGGGATGCATTAAGTTAAAAAAACATATTGTACTTAAGTTTGTAAGCTGAAATCATGTAAGAACTTTGTTTCTAGTTCTTGCTTAAGTGATTTTAATCACTAAGAGTTTTCTACAACCTAATATATTAACTTATTTTTAAATAAATGGTCATTTTTCTTTAAAACAAGTAGAACATATAGATGTCTGAATGTGTGGCAGTGTTTTATGTGTGGAAGTCTAGTTTGCTAGTTTGTGTGTATTTTTGTTTATGTGTATTTATAGAGTTCACTGCACTCTGCCTTCCACCGAAGCTGTCACTGGCATCCCCACGCTGATTTTTCCCTTCTTCATCTCATGGTAGAGGCAGAAATACCATGCAAATGAAGTTACCAAACTAGGTTTGAATCAGGCATACTCAGACTTGGGCTTGGGGTATGTTTTCTACCATCTAATACTGATCTGCTTAGAAGAAAATGGAGCAAAGTGGAGTGAAATAAATGGTGAGTGATTGGGTCCTTGGGATGGCATTCTATTATATGGAGTAGATATATCCTGGTGGCCACTTCTCCCCCCTTTATTGTGTTTGAAGCTCCAATCATAGGCCAAGAAAGAGATTATTATAAGGTAGTGTGATGAACAGTCTTGTATTCCATAGAAAGCCAGAGGAGAGGTCCTTAAGGCAAACAAATATGTGTGTACTTCAAGCAGCAATGAGCTCTGAGCTGAGTTCTCAGAGAAGGGAATGACTTATCCAGCAAAGTGCTATAGGAACAGCCCTAGAAATCGAAGCCTCATGTTCAGAGACACAAAGTATAAAGAAAATATGACCAATTAAGTGAGCAATAAATAGAATACCACTGAAGAAAAAGCATGGTAGGACAATGCAGTTGGGGAAGAGGAGGATGGCAAGGTGATCAGGAATGAGGTTATAATACATCATGGAGTCATTGAGTCATTGGAGTCATTGATGGAAGTAGGCATTTGGAGTCATTTAGATGTAGATAGGCACTGAAGAATGGCATTTGACAGCTATATTACAGAGCAAAAAACAAAAAAAATAAAAAACAATGATTTATCACTTTCTCCCCAAAATTCATTCCTGGTCCTTGGGATGGATGTCCTCATCTGTCAGCCAGAACTTGTTTAGTATTTTTTCAACTACAGACAGATGAACACCAAGGCAAAGACCACAGTTGCTCCATGCAACAAAAGGTTTCTAACCGTAGCTAATAAGTTAAGCTGATGTTTGGTATATACACAATCAATTATTCTTAATTATCTGCTACTCTTAGAGAACACGGATATTCAAATTGGTGGGTATTTCTATGTTGTCCTTTTTTTTTTTTGGAACTCATTAGGTTTCTTCTTTTGAAGTGGATTAACTTTCTGAAAATGTTTTGCTTGGGATACTTCAAGATCTCATTATCTAATCAAACATCAAAAGCAAGACAGGAAAAGGGTTTTTAGTAATGTGTTAGACTCATTAAGAATTTCAGGGATCTTTTTAGCTTAGAAAATGAAATTCACAGGCATGCGTGACAACTAGGTAAGCTACCTGAATAGCCTTTTTCTGCAACTTCTCACGCCATAGCACTCGATTTCTAGGTCCTTCTACATGGTGTGCTGTGCTGTTACCTCTGCAGTATGGAAGCCAACCTCACTCTCACTCTGTCTCTTCCTCTTTTCCCCCAGGTGCCAACTTCTGCTTCTTCCACATCACAGGTACTTACACTAAAACCTGGAGGTCTAGGAGGAAGTGATAACTTCTTGTTACCTCACAACTTCTCTTTTGGGCTATTAAATATATAAATATATATTTGAGTTGCTACATACATAAATATATACATTGGAGGCAACTTAATACCAATAGTGCCTAAGATTCAATAATGTGAGCAGGACATGCTCAGAACAAGAGGAACTGGCCACCTGTGGAGAATGGGGTGAAAAACCACTTTTTCTCCCAAATTTTCTATAATATTGAGAACAGGACACTACTAGGTTCAAAATAGGTAGTTCTCCATGTATCTGTTCGTGTATCTCTAGTTAGCTAGCTAACTATCTCAAAGGAAAATCCCACTGCTGAAAGTTTTTCTTTTTCTTTTGATAACAGCATATGCCAATTTTCTATAATTTTAACTGGAAAACTATTTATTATTATTATCATTAGTAGTAGTTGTAATAGTAGTAGTAGTATTCTGTAAGCACAAAAGGATGAATGATTTGAGGAATGAAACTCTGATGGCTTCTAATTGAACAAAAAGTGTTATTATTTTACAGAATTGATAATGTTCTCTATTACCAGTGAACAAGAACACCTAATACCTTTTTTCATTTTTATTTTTTGCAGTGTTTTCTTATGTTTTTGTCTTAATTTTATACATTGAGCAAAAGTATTACCAGTCTTAAATATATGTAATCTAACTTACAAATGAACAAATATTCAGCAAAACTTCACTAGTTAGATTAGTTTGAAATGCACACACATATGCAATGCACTAAAAAGAAATAACATGTATTTCTTTGAGTGTTAAGGGATACTTTAATGGGGAAACAATAGCATCTTACAATGGATCTGCCATGATATTTAGAGATAACACATAAAACAGTAATTAGTATGTCAATTACATGTAAAATGTTTTTAGAAAATTTGTCATTTTAAGTTATTTTACCATTCTCTTGAAATACTTTTTCACATTCTTCCTTAATTGCACACTCATACATGAAAAATCACAAGTGCCAAATGAATTGACTTTTACTCTTCCTTGTTACATTTCCAATTCATTCCCCAGAATAAGTACATGTTAAAAATTTAAAACCTATCTCTTCCTTTATCCTTAGAAGAAAGTTCTTCATGCATTTTTAAATAAAGATTTTAATAATTGAGAGAAAAATAAAAAAAGGCTTTTCATATGACTACAGCCTATATTTTCCACATTGAATGTAAAATACCATCATAGGAAGATTTGTTCTTCCTTGTTGCTCTTTCTCTCCCAGTCTCTCTGTTATCTGATTGCAACTTATTAATGGTCAGAACCTGAAGTCCAGTTACCATGAAGCTTGGGTATCAGAACTCTTCATTGCACTATTCCAAGAGCCCAAGAAGAGCTCTGGGAATGTGTTCCCATGATCTTACGTTTTTATCAAGTCCTCTAAAACAGGACAGTGTATCCTCAAATTAAGCCTCACCATTCTCTCTTTTCTTCTTTGAATCCTTTCTGTCACATTTCTCCTTGGGTTGAACAATTTTGGAGTGTCCAAAATTTTGGTACTACTTAAGGACAGCTGAGTTGGGAATACATGACTTAGTATTTTATGGATCATGTTTATGAGGTTCATATTAACTAATAAGAATCATTGGTTTATTTCTAGACATATTGCTATAAGAAAGAATTTCAGGAATATTCCTACCATCCACTGTGCTGATTAACCTGACATCATGACAAGAAATATGTCCAGTGTACATATCAAAATAAGAATATGTTCCAAGAAGTATGTGTATTTACTTAAGATTAATCACCACATGAAAAAGTTGAAATGCCCTAGAATTTTATCATAACAGATACAAAAGAAAAATAGATGTCTTCCAAAATTTGCTATTGTTTAAGTTTGAGCTATCCCAGAGAGAACCTGAAGCAAGAATTTGAATGTAGACATTCAATATTTTGGGATACTGCTTAGTTTTGCATTACTACAGTCTACTTATGAAGTAAAGGGAGGTTTATTTAGCTTACAATTTTAGAGGCTTCAAGTCCAAACAGCATAGCACAGACTTGGTGAGGTTCACCTCTTAGCTACATTAACTTTTGGTGAATTGTGGATGGCAATGGCAGAAGTGAATGAGGGGAGCAAACAAGAAATTACATCTCCAACCTGAAACAGAAACCAGGAAGGTGGGGCCTGAAGTAGGCTTGTATGAATCCTCTGGCAAGAACTACCAAGAAGTCCCAGGAAAACATACCTTCTAAGGGCAAAGGCTTAAGGACCTTTCATTACACCCCATCTCTGAAAGGTTCCACAGTACTTCCCAATAACACCACCCTGGGGACCAAGTCTTTATTGGACATTTGGGTGTTACTCAGACCACACCCAAAGCATAGCATATGGGATATGATCCAGGAATGAAGCAATAGGGGGAGAATTAAGAAGGAAATGCCCATATGGTGTGCTATTGAGGATTCTTCTCTGGGTAACACAGGCTTGATTCTCCAGAACTTTGTGTACTCTCACACTTATCAGCCTGAAGGATCAGAAGCTAGGACATTACTGAGGATTCCTGTCCCTAAGTAGTATCTCCTCTTCACCTCAGTTAAGTTCTGGTGAGTTGAGCAAGCATCAGGGAAATAACATGAAAGCAGAAAAGCGGAGGTGGATACTCGTAGCTGTATCCAATTAATTGTTCATCAAAATTGAGACTAAAATCAGAGGTGGGCCTGAGATGTAATGTGAAAAAAATATATTACAGTAAGTTTTCTTCATCTCTCAGTTTTTTTCTTCTTTTTCTCCTTCTTCTTCTTTCTTCTACTTCTTTGAATTGGGAATTGAATCTGGGGGTGCTTTACCTAGTATCTTTTATTTTATATTTGGAGATAAGGTCTTGCTAATTTGCTGAGAGTCTCACTAAATTATTGAGGGTGGCCTCAAACTTGTAATTCTCCTGCCTCAGCCTCCTCCTGAATTGCTGGGATTACAGGTGGGCTCCATTGCACCTCACTTATCTTCATTTTTCTAATGAGGAAATTGAAGTTCATTGAAGTTAGGTCATTTACCTAAGATTGCATGGTAAATCAGTGAATGTACAATTGTCTGATAAGGTCATTTTCTATCACATTGCATGCCTCTGTGGGGAGTTGGGCATCTAAACCAATGAGTCTAGTACACATGATGCTGTTCTGTAAAATGACATTTCTAACTGGGGCTGAAGGAAGCAGATAAAGGTAACATGATGGTTAAGTATTGTGCTATTCTATTTCTAGTGCCTGCTGTGTAAAGATGAATGTTCCTGGCTCTTAGCTTGTAGAAGAATCATTTAAGCTTTGTGAATTACTGATTCATGTAGACCTTTTACACACTCCGGTTTTGAGGTGTAGTGCTCTATCTCTGCTTCCAGAAGAAGAACTATACTAGTTGTGTGATTGATCCTGACTATGAAATGTGGGCTGGAATGATGAGTGACACTTCTGAACTAATGCACATGATCATTGGTGGTCAACTCTTCACCCCCTTTTTTCCCCATGCCGTATAGATGATGGAAGTGTGTGTTTGTGCAGAGAAGCCATAGAACAAATTAGTCTTTTACCTCTGAGTCTACAGATGGAGTACAGCATCCTTGGAAGCATGGTGAACTTGGCATGTGTGAGAAATGAACTTTTGTTTATTCAAATCAATGAGACTGGGGATTGATTTTTGCTATAGCATCTCATTGACAAAACTGAATAATTGAATGGCAGGACACATTATGAACCTAGGTTCTTGTGACTTCTAAAGCCAAATATGCTCTTGTAAATATAAAATTTTGTCAAGTTCTAAATTATTTTTAAAGTCTTATTATATGTTTGGTTATAAATGTAATGTATGGGTATAGTTAAGTTATAGAGTGCTTAAGAGTGCTTGCCAAACCTGTGGGAGCTGTGGGTTTGATCACTAGCACCAAACAAACAAGTAATTGATGGAATATATAAATATTTTGAAAAATGCAGAATATACTAAGAAGTGAAAACAATCTCATAGTCTCAATGCTATTCAAATTTTTATATTTATACTTCATCTCATTTACTATTTATGTGAATGCATATATTTTGCATTATTGACATTATTGCAAGAAATTTTATATCCTACTTTTTGCATTAGATACCATTGATAAGTCTTGTTCAATTTCATTAGAAATTTCTAGCAAATTTATTTTCTAATGCAACTTGATTGGTTGAAGTGTGCAAATAATTCCTTGCTTTTCTCCTCTCCTGTTAGCTCTCTTTTTCCTACTATGTAATACACATTCCTTATTATTCTTTATCACCCCAAAATAATCACTATTTTATTTGTTCCCTAACCCAGAAGTCAGGCTGCATATGATGAGAGATATTCTCTGACTTGCATTTCACAGTTCAGTTACCCCCAATGAATCAGTAAGATATTCAAGCAAAATCACACCTGAGTGTTCATGCTGACCAATGGTTTGGCTTACTGTCTTATAAAATCATGATCTTGTATTTATTATCTTTGTTCTATACATGTTTTAATATGCCTGAGATCTCTGAAAAATATCACAACACTAAATTTACATTATTATCAGGTTAGAAGAAGAAATGATTAAAAGTCAAAATACCCAGAACTATGAACTTTTCCACCACCAAGTTGAAGAAATGTTATAGGAAAAAATTCATGATAAATTTTGAGTAGGAAAAAGATTATACCTTTATTCTCTTGGTTGAAAAAACTAACCCAGAAGAAAATAAATATTTTTATTTGTTAAGACATTCAAAATGACTCTGTTGCCTTAGCCTAGATGTTAGTATTCATAAAAGATAAACATTTAATCATTATTGAGATGATTTCATAAATCATACCCCACACGTGGCACAGCATTTTCTTTTGCTTTTTCCTATTTATCTGTCACTGACATAGATGTCATTTTTCAACTTTTTCTAGTGGCACTGCTCAGTTACTTTTGCAGAAAACACAACTGGTGAACTCATCTGAAGGTTAGCCAAGTATAATGGTTAATCACCATCCCACTATCAAAAAATAACTACTATTCTATGCTTGCAGAAAATATGCAAGGATTTGTGAGCTCTGAAAGAAGCCATAGCAGAAACTCGGCAGGCAGAAATTCGTTATATACATAATAACATCTCTGTAGGCAGCTACACTCCAAGTCCTCCCACATATCCAGCTAAATAGAGACACTGAAAAAACCAAGTGTCTAATCCTGTCATAGTTTTCATGTGGAGACCATCATGGTCAAATGCTGCAGGGAAGTTACACATTCCCTGTAGGTGGGCACTAAGATTTTGATAGGATGTGTGCTCTCTGCAGAAATTCAGTAGTGCTTTCTGGGATAATAATGATGACAATGAAGAAACAGCAACTGTTTTCATTTATTTAGTGATTAACATGTGATAGGCATTTATTCCAGGCATCTAAGTGGTTATTAAGCTTAACAAGTGTATGCAATCGACATACTCAGTTGATAAAAGAGGGAACTAAAAGAGAGGTTAGGTAACCTATGCAATGTCACACAATTAAGATGTGAAGACACAGTTTAAAGACAGATCTTTCTGATGCTGAAGACTGTTTTCTTTGTCATTTTGTTATATTGTTTCTATGTAAGTTAACCTCACAGATCACCTTGCCACTTATTAGTTGTGTGACATTGAACAAGAGTTAACATTCCTCCAATTTCTCCTCTGAATAATTAATGCCCTGCCTTCATCAGGGGGTAACTGTGAATATCTGAAGGACTTAACAAATGTCAAAGTGCTCTGTCAACTTGAAATGCCATATAAATGTGAACTATTTTATAGCCACTATTACTGGTAATAGTAATTATTTTCATAATTGGAACTATCTGGCAGTTGCTCTTGATTCTAGGACCTGGGACTCAAAAGTGTGGTCCAGAGTTAGTTTTAGCATCTCCTGGTAATCTGTTAGAAATGCAGATTCTGAAGCACATCCCCACACCTATTGAATTAGAACCTGCATTTTTACAAGATCTCCAGATGATTCTTAGGCCCATTAATTTAGAAGTCCTTATCTAGTGCAGAACTGAAGACAGAGGCTAGATCATGTGAACTTCTCTGTTCAGAAGTTTTAGAGTTTGTAGGTCTTCATGAAGGTGCAGATTAGGACCCTAATGTGTTCTGAATTAATCTCCTTCAAGACTTTTCAGATCACTGAGATGGATACCCATACATGATGTAAAACCTGAGTATGCCCCCTCAGCCCAGGCAGTTTCAGAGTAGCCAAAATTGTACCAATAGTTACAAATGTGAACTTGGCCGATAAGCTCCCTTATAGCTGTATTTGTAGCCCTGGTAAACTAATAGATTGTGGGATCAGAAATATATATTATCAACATGATTTCTAAGTGATTGTCCTCTTCTATTATTTTTGCTTGTTTCTTTGTATTTTTTAAATTTACGGTATCAATTTTCTTCCTGGAGGAAGAACAGCATCATGTCCAATTTAGAGAGATCTGCCAAATGTGGGGCAATCAACATGAGTTGCATACATCAAAGTTTCAAAAACCTAAATAATGGGGTTATTAAAAAGAAGAGATAACTTATTTGACATCTTTGGACAGACATAAGGAAGATAAGAAGCTTTAAGAATTCTAACCAAGGAATAAAGATAATAACACTTCTTACACAGCAATAAAGGGAATTAAATGGGAAGAATGTGAATAGACTAATGAAAAGGGTCAACTTTAGGAATACACTTTTAAAGTGTGACTATAGGAAAGAATTACAGAATTGCATTATTATGAAATTGACATTAAAAGTGGAAATTTTGTGATAAACTGATCATTCTCATATTGTTAGTAGTAGGAAGACAAATTGGCATAATATACTTGGAAGTTTCTTTGTTAGAATCTATGCATACATAAAATTATTGTATCACATAACCAAGCAATTCTACTTCAGGCATATATTCTTATGTGATGTATGTATACATTTTCTTAAATACACAAATGTTTTGGTCTAGTAATAGTCATATTTGACAATAAGAAGAAAATGGAGAAAATTCAAATGTCAATAAGTTGGGGAATAGATAAACACATTATGATTCAGTGATTCAGCAGCCTCCCCCAACCCTTTGTCCACAGGTTTATGTTCCAAGACACTCAGTGGATTCCTGAAACTGTCAACAGTATTGTACCCTTTATACACTATGCTTTTTCCAATACATACATACCTATGATCAATTTTAATTTATAAATTAGGTATAGCAAGAGATTAACAATAACCAATAATAGGACAAGCTTAACAATTTGCTGTAAAATTGATAGCATCATTACTGTTGTGCTTTGAGGTCATTATTAAGTAAAATAAGAGTAACTTGAACATAATCACTGCAATACTCAAAGTCCATCTGCTAACTGATGTGCAACTAAGTAACTAATGAGTGGGCAGCATATACAATGTGGACATGCTAAGGAATGATTTATATCCTGGGTGGGACACAAGGATATGATGAAAGGAGATTTCATCATATCACTCAGAATACATACAATCTAAATAATGGTTTATTTCTGTACATTTATACTTAGTATTTCAGGACCATGGTTGGTTGTGGATAACTAAAACCATAGAAAGCAAAGCTGAAGACAAGGGGCCTACCGTATGTGGAAACCTCTGCTGCATTTAAAAGAATGAGGCACATACAAAGACAAAGGTGCTAAAAACATACATTGGAGAAAAGACAGCCTATTCAACAAGTGGTGCTGGGAAAACTGGAAGTCCATATGTAGCAAAATTAAATTAAATCTCTACAATTCACCCTGCACAAAATCAACTCAAAGTGCATCAAAGACTTAAGCACTAGCACAGAGACCCTGCACCTAATAGAAGAAAAAGTAGGCCCAAATCTTCATCATGTCAGTTTAGGATCTGACTTTCTTAACAAGACTCCTAAAGCATGAGAAGCAAAAATCAAGAATGAATAAATGGATAATGAATAAATGGATTATAAATAAATGAATAAATGGATTAAATAAATGAATAAATGGATTGGATGGATTCAAACTAAAATTCTTCTTCTCAGCAAAGGAAACAATCAATAATGTGAAGACAGAGCCTACAGAATGGGAGAAAATCTTTACCACATGCACCTCAGATAGAGCACTAATCTCCAGGATATATAAAGAACTCAAAAGACTTAACACCAATAAAACAAATAATCCAATCAATAAATGGGCTAAGGAACTGACAGACCACAGAAGAAATACAATCGATCAACAAACATGAAAAATTGTTCATCATCTCTAGCAATTACAGAAATGCAAATCAAAAGTACTCTAAGATTTCATTTCATTCCAGTCAGGATGGCAATTATCAAGAGCATAAGCAACAGTAAGTGTTGGTGAGGATGTGGAGGAAAAGTTACACTCATATATTGCTGGTGGGACTGCAAATTAGTGCAACCATCTGGAAAGCAGTATGGAGATTCATCAGAAAACCTGGATTGACCCAGCTATTCCACTCCTCAATTTATACCCAAAGGACTTAAAATCAGCATACTACAGTAATGCAGCCACATCAATGTTTATAGCAGCTCAATTCACAATAGCTAAGCTACAGAACCAATCTAGATGCCCTTCAAAAGATGACTGGATAAAGAAAATGTGCTATATAAGCTGCACAATTTGCAATAGCTAATTGCAAATTAGTGGAACCAACCTAGATGCCCTTCAATAGATGCATGGATAGAGAAACTGTGGTATATATACACAATGGAATATTACTCAGCATTAAAAGAAAATAAAATTATGGCATTTGCAGGTAAATGGATGGAGTTGGAGAATATCTTGCTAAGCAAAGTAAGCCAATCCCAAAAGTAAGCCAATCCCAAAAAACCAAAGGCCAAATTTCTCTCTGATAAGTGGATGCTGATCCATAATGGGGGCAGGGAGCATGGGAATAATGGAGGAACTTTGATTGGTCAGAGGGGAGGGAGGGGAAGAAAGGGACATGGGGGTAGGAAAGATGGTGGAATGAGATGGACATAACTGCCCTAGGTACATGTATGACTGCATATAGGGTGCAACTCTACATCATGTATAGCCAGAGAAGTGAAAAGCTGTGTGCCATTTGTGTACAATGAATCAAAATGCATTCTGCTGTCATGTATACCTAATTAGAATAAATAAATTAAGAAAGAAAATGTGCTATATAAACACAATAGAATATTATTGTTTTAAAGAAGAATGAAATTATGGCATTTGCAGCTGGAGATTATCATGCTAAGTGAAAAAAGCCAAACCTATGAAACCAAAGGTTGGATGTTTTCTTTGATAATGGGATGCTGATCCATGATGGGGGGGGGGTAGGGAAGAATGAAGAAACTTTGGGCAGAGGGGAGTGAGGGGAGAGGAGGAGGTGTAGGGTAGGAAGGACGGTGGAATGAGACAGATATTATTACCCTATGTATATATGTATGACTACACTACTGGTGTGACTCTGCACCATGTACAGCCAGAGGAATGAGAAGTTGTGCTTCATTTGTGTACAATGTGTCAAAATGCATTCTACTGTCATGTATAACTAATTAGAACAAATTAAAAAAACAAAGAATGCAGTAGTTCATATAAAGAATGTTGATGTTAATAGTATCTAGGATATATGGTTGGATAAATGTAAGTTACAGAGGATTTATATATACTCACATGTGTATGTACATGAACATTTAAAATATTTATAATTATGTAATTTGTTTTAAAAAATTAGTTTTTTAAATTTGTGAATGGCAATTAAACATAACAGTGGGATTCGATATGCCATAATCATACATGCAAATATAATTTGGTCAATATAATTCTTCAGTACTTTCCCTATCCTCATCTACTTGCTCCATTTTCTATTATTATTGTTATTCATAATTTATTATATGCTACAACAAGCTTGAAAATGCAAAAGCAAAATTTTTGAACTGGTAATGTGTGAAGATGACTCTGGAGAGAGATGGAGGCCCATCAGTTTTGAACACATATAGTATTATTTGAATTTCTTATGGCAAAAAATATTTATAATGCAAAATATAGCTATAAAACAGCTTATGCTTGAACATGTTGGAAAGAAGAAAACTGGAAAGCTCTGGAATCAGTGTGGAGCAGGTTGTAAGTAACAATGATTTCCAGATACAGTGTTTAGAGTATGAGGGAAAAAATCGTGATGACAGACTTGAAATTTCCCTGACTTAATTCCTCTGGGTATTTTCTCTTGCTACATAACAAAGATGGACTCAGAAATAGGTCATATCGAAGAAATCTTAGAGACTTTTAAAAATGTGGTTGCATCTGTCTTGTTTTCAGTTTTGTGATTAGATTTTAGTGCTATTAGGCATCAACTGTACCTTGCTACTCCTATAATTTCCTATCCTGATCCCTCAATCTTTAGTATGTTAGGGAACGTCACAGTCAATTACAAAGGATGTCTCTGGTTTTGAAGCTTTTAACCTAGCTTTTAGTGCTGGGGTCCAAGATATAATTTTGTACCATTGCAATCAAATGACATTTCCAGTTATAGCCATATTCTAAGATTTCTATTCCTTGCTAAGATTTTCAAAGAGGCTATCATTTTCAGCTAAAGAGTCACCTTTTTAATAATCTGAAAAAGAAAACCAATGAGATTTTTCTACAGTAACTTTCACTGAAAAGTATAAAATCATTTTCATGGCATTCATTAAGGTATTCAAGGCCAAATATGTTAATAAAGAGAAAATTTCTCAGAAATAGAGAATGAAAATAATTTAACAGGATAAAACTCCATGTAGAGGAGGAAAAAGTATGTTTAAAAAAAATAAATGTCTTGGAAGTAGCAAGTTACATAAACTACAGTGTGATTACTGAAGCCTTATCTCGTATCTCAAAGTGCTTAGGATGCTGTGTTACTCACAAAATTCCATAGGTATATAACATCTAATAATGCTAACAACAACAGCAACAGTAATCACTGTGTTCCAGACACCAATTTAAAAGCTGCACATCCATTACCAGTTGTCATTATATACTCCCAACAATTCTATCAAATGTAGAGTTTAGGCATTGGAATTATTATTATCTCATTTTAAGATGAGAATACAGAAAAGTTACACATTAAAAAGGACTAAATTACAACTTGAAATCATACAAATTGACACCTGTGTTTATACATTTAATTATTCTTTGTAGACCACAATGGACAATGATTTAGACAATCATAGTTTTTGAAAAGGCAAAGAAAGCATCATCCTATGTATTTTTTTAATAATTTTATTTATTTATTTATTCTACTTAGGTATACATGATAGCAGAATGCATTTTGATTCATTGTACACAGATGGAACACAATTTCTCATTTCTCTGGTTATATGTGATGAATCACATTATATATGCAGTCATATATGAAGCTAGGGCTATGATGTCCATCTTATTCCACTATCTTTACTGTCCCCACGCCCCCTCCTCCTTCCCACCCCTGTGACCAAAGTTCCTCCATTCTTCCCGTGTCCTCTCCCACATTATGGATCAGCATCCACTTATCAGAAAGAACATTCAGCATTTGGTTTTTTGGGACTGGCTTACTTCACTTAGCATGATATTCTCCAACTCCATCCATTTACTTACAAATGCCATAATTTTATTCTCTTTTATTGCTGAGTAATATTCCATTGTGTATATATACCACAATTTTTTTTATCCATTTATCTATCGAAGGGCACCTAGGTTGGTTCCACAGTTTAGCTATTGTGAATTGAGCTGCTATAAACATTGACATGGCTGCGTCACTGTAGTATGCTGTTTTTAAGTCTTTTGTGTATAGACCAAGGAGTGGGATATCTGGATCAAATGGTGGTTCCATTCCAGGTTTTCTAAGGAATCTTCATACTGCTTTCCAGATTGATTGTACCAATTTGCTGTCCCACCAGCAATGTATGAGTGTGCCTTTTCCCCTACAACCTCGCCAACACTTAACCAAGACTACTCTAAGATTTCATCTCATCATATGTATTTAAGAAATACTGGGAGGCACCAGTCCCAGAAGGTCTTTCCCATTAATATTACCTGAAGGGTTATTCTTCATTATTTTCATTGTGCTAAATTATTTTTGTCATTACATATTATAGCGTATGATCAAATAGATAACTAACAGAAGAGGAAATCAAAATGGATAATTCATAAATGAATAGATTTTTAAGTCGGTCATTAGAGAGAGGCAAGTTTAAACAATTATGAAGCTGTTTTACATTCCTTAAATTGGCAAAAGCCAAAAAAAATTCTGACATTGGGTGCTGCTGAGGATGTGGAGACATAAGAACTGTCATCCTTCACAGATGTGCATGCAAACCACAGTGGAGAGCAATTTGGAATGGTATAGTGTCACCCACATTCATAGGCTTTGACAATAATTTTACTTTCAGTGTAGATATTAGAGAAATCTTCATACATGTGCACAAGGAATCATTTATAAAACTATTATTACAGGCTGGGCGTGATGGCACAAAACTGTAATCCTACCACTTTGGGAGGCTGAGACAGGAAAATCGCGAGTTCAAAGCCAGCCTCAGTAATGAGGAGGCACTAAGTAACTCAGTGAAACCCTGTCCCTACATAAAACACAAAATAGGGCTGGGGATGTGGCTCAGTGGAGTACCACTGAGTTCAATCACTGGTACCAAAACAAACAAAACAAAACAACAAACTATTATTACAGTAGAACATATAAGTAAATTAAAATAAATGCATAAGAGCTATAGTATTAAAAATAGATCTATAAAAAGATGGTTGACCTAAAAAAAGTAGGTTATCAATTACCCTATTTTAAACTTCGCAGAGTAAACACACTGTACCCCATAAATATGTACTATAATGTGTCAATTAAAAAAGACATGTTTTAAAAATATATAGTGTGATAAGATTTATGTGATATTTGACATTTTCCAAAATAATGCTTTTTATTATCTGAGGACATAATTTAGGTTGTATAACTTATAAAGTAATAATAAACACCAAACTTTATGATAATGGCTACTTCAAGGAAAGGTAATTCAAAAGTGGCCTTCCAGGGATTTCAGTTTGGTATTTTGTGTTTTATTTTTTTTATTTATTTATTTTTTTTTAATTTAATTTTATTTTTTTTAATTTTTAATTTTTATTTTTTATTTTTCTCAAAAGTTGAATTTTAATACATAACAAAAAAAACAAATTTTCAGAAGCTGTACACACTATTCACTGAAAACATTTGTTGAGGCAAATAGAAAAAAAATTGTTACAATCATAATTTTGTGTTTTATTTAGCATATATTTTAAAGTAAATAGGACAAAATATGCAGAATTGATAAAGCTGGAGGGTGGCTACTTGATATTACTTATCTTCTATGGTTTGTTATGTGAATGAAATATTTTTCAATACATATGTTAAATGTGCTCTTTCTAGGAAAATGGAAAATACAAAATGCAGAAAAATTATGCCTCATTATCACATTATTTAAAGACTACTTTTAAAATCCAGTATTTATTACAGTTAGCACTCACTTGCAGCAGTAGGTACACCATGTCCACAGTTTTGTGCTCCCTGTGAAGAAAGGCCTTTTTTTTCCCCTTCAGCTTCTATTAAAATGCTAATATTCTGGCTATGAAAATGTGCTAAAATATTATTGGATATCATACCACCTCAGGGTGACTGTTTTGAGGGATTGTTTTCTAATCGCATCCATCTAATTTGAGGTTTTGTGAGACTGTAAAACTAGTTTCCATATAAAAACAGGTAAAAGTTTGGTGCACTTCTTTTCTCATAGGGTTGATAGGGGCCAATGGACAGGTCAGTAGGGTGTTTGGGTAATGAGTGAGGAAAATGGACCTTTGCATGCATTGTGAGAGAGTGGCAGTCTGTCAAGGATGAACTTAACCTGCTTTACAATCTTGCCTAAGGCTGGCCCTGGAGAGGATGATGAATAAATTCACAGTATTTAATGTTATGCTGTATCTAATATACAATCTAAAGCAATAACTTATTATTAGAAACATTGACTGAGACCATCATT